>APFE030363358.1:0-10153 GCA_000404065.3 Pinus taeda | reverse complement strand
TATTTTTATTTTTTTTAAATATATATATTTATTGATTGGCTGATGACTATTTTTATATGGTTTTAAATTGAATTATGAAATATAAAAATTATATTAAAAGATAAAAAATCTAAAAAAGTTTTAGTAAGTGTCATAACTTGTAAAAAGAATGCACCATTTTTTATGAGAAAAATATTTGCAATATTAGAAATTTCAAATTGAAAAAAAACAATTGATTTTCTTTTGTTTTTTCATTAATCATAAAACTTTTTGCTTGCTTTTTATGTTTTAGTTTATTGCCTTCTTATTTTAAATTTTCTATTCTTTTTTGTCCATCTAAAAACTTCTATTATATTAGCAGGAAAATATCAATTACAAAATGTTTCTCTATGGCTCCCCTAGCGTCACTCTGACCAGATTTGTTCGCTGGGATAGCCAAAGTACGCAGAAGATATGTCCATTGAACCATTATTTCCGATAGGCTTAATAGCCTTACATGCCAAAAGGGAAACAAAAATAACAAGCAAATTATAAGCATCACGTCAAGGAGGTGGGAGAGGAGGGTGCAAAAGAGGCACATCAATCAGACCTGATCTCTCATGCATGTGAAGGTCTGTGTGTTCGAATTTGGCCTCCAACTCGTGCAGGCGCTTGTTCGTCCGACATAGGCTCCAACGGATACTGACTAGTTGCTCCAAGATCTCATTCTGACTAAATTGGATATCATTCATGTAGGGCACAAATGTGTTTCGTTTCTCATATCTATGTTCCCAGAGGATGTCTAGGTTGGCCTGGATCTCTCAGCTGCTTTGAGATGGAGTCCAAAGCGATAGGTATTACCACGCGGTCCAGGGACCGACCCAGATCTTGAGCGACCTCCCTCGCATGTTTTGAACTCTCTGAATCCACCGTTGACGATTTGTTGCCTTCATGGTGGCTTGCCTACCTTTGCTAACCACCTCCTATGCAAGGCCAACCCCGCTAGCGAGGCATGGTAGAGGTCCCACCGCAATCTTGAACTTGAAACACAATTAAAACCCGAGATACCCCAGAGACACCTCGTCCATGACCACAAACAGAATATGCCTAGACCAAGGCACACGATGAGTGTAAAGTCACAATAGCATTGCAAAACCCACATAACATAGGGGTGTCGACAGACTTGGCAACCCTCAGAGCATTCACCCGCTCGTTCCAGGAGAAATTAGAAGGAAACTTACACACCCACCCAACACAACACAGGGACATATAACATGAAATTTCTAACTCGAGAGCGCAGAGATGTGAGATTTATGCCCATAATAAACACATCAGTGGATAGGACCAGTTGAAGGCAGAACACGAGACACCCCAATCTCCTAGGCAACTTATAGAGACAAAACCCCTCGAGATGTTGAGGAATAGAGTCCGTAGAAATCCTTTGAACGAATCCCAACCCTACAAATTGAGAACCCACAATACAACGAGAAAGTCAAGCCCAAAAGAACATGTAATTGCCACCAAAAGCACACCACCTTCAACAAGATAATTTCAAGACTGAACCAAACCCAAGAAAATGTAGATACCTGAGAGCTATAGTGAAATATGCCTAAAGAGGTTCTGCTCCGCTAACCGGAGCCAAAAATCCTATCCTCCAACTCAATTTCAAGAGGGAAAATTGTCACACTAGACAAATGCACTGTAGGGTCCTAGATGAACACCTGATAGTCTGCCAAGGCACAAACAGTTGCATCAGGGCCGACCACTGCTCGGTGTTGGCTATTCAACTTCCCAGGTGAGCTCGCATGGCCACCCTCATTCAATCTCACCACCCTATAGCCTCCACTCATCTCTCGCTCTGCAACAACCTTCACAATGAACTCGAGGAACATAATGACTCTATTCACCATGTCTAGAAAAGTTTGAGGATGACTGTCCCGTCCCAGGAACATAATGACTCTATTCACCATGTCTAGAAAGGTCTGAGCACGACTGTCCCATCCCATGATGCCAATAATTAATTGAGACATGTCTGCCGCGTGCCAAGGGGGGAAAGCCCTAAGGCCAGTTGATCTAATGTTTGCACCCCATGAGGAGTAAATTCTAATTTTAAAGAAATTCCTAATTACATTTATTTTCACCATATATTTACTAATTGCAAAGAAATTTTGAAATATGTTAAATTTTGTAAGTTTAAAGAAATTCCTCATTAATTTTTATTGGAAAAGGAAAAAACATGAAGGGGTGGCGGCCAGGCTTTAAAATTGACGCCCGTATGCATGTTTTCATTGAGTATAGATTTGAACAATAATTATTAAAATTGAATTTTAAACTGATAATTACAAGATTTGAATTTTGAACATACTTGATTTTTGAGGACACAAAAACTTATATCGCAGAGGAAAACCAAAGTAGAATGATTTGGCACACTGTTAGATTTCATAAGCCAACAAAGCAAAACTGGTAAAAATAATTATTAAAAATCAAAAAGATAAAACTGGTAAAAATAATTATTAAAAATCAAAAGACGGGCCGTTTAAAAATAAAACTGTCCACTAATGGGTAAGGGGACCCGTCAAATTTAACCCCTGGTGGCGGTGTTCGTGCCGGTGGAAAGAACACTAACATTAAAGCGCAGTAAAACAAAATTCCCTTAAAATTAGAACACGAACTGGTGGTGCAGGCAGTCGAAAGGGACGCGACCTCTTTAGTTCGAGGAACGGTGTAGGAGTGTAGTTCCTTAAAATTAGAAGACGCATGCCAGAAAAACGAACTGATCGAAAGGTCCCCGCGTAACTTTTAGTTAGAAAAACGAACTCGAACTGGTTGAAAGGTCCCCGTGTAACTTTTAGTTCGAGGAACGATGGAGGAGTGTGGAGAATTGAATGAGCTTTTGGCGCTTAAAAGAAGCAAAGCAGAAGCATATTTGAATGAAGCAAAAGCAGACTTGAATGAGCTTTTGGAATTCAAGCAAGCAAGCAAATCAGAAGCAGACGCAAGCAAACTTAGTTGAATGAGCTTTTGGCGTTCAAGCAGAAGCGGAGTTGAATAAGCTTTTCGCATTCAAAGAAGCAAAGCAGAAACACATCCTAGCCAAATATTTTGGTTAGGATTCAGTCGTTAGTTTGATTTCACGATATGAATGAAGTAATGATTTTCATAGCGATGGGGCTGTGGGTAATTTCTTTGTTTCATCTTTTTCTTTTTAACTCTTTGGCAGAGCGATGGAAATTATGTCAGGGAAACCCGTACCGATGGATATCGACATAGATATCATCTCAGAGAAATCCGTAGCGATGGATATCATCTCAAAGAAACCAACAGGAGGAAATAAAAAGAGCTCAACCTTCTACTCCTACAGCCAGAACTCCAAAAGGTTTGGAGCTCCAAAGAGATGTGAAGAAAAAATGGACAGAAGGAATAAAGGCGGATGGAGGAGGGGACAGATTCAGAAAAAGGATAAAGCATGCCGTTATTGGCTTGCAGGCAATTGCAAGTATGCAAGAGACGACTGCAGATATCTGCACTCCCATTTTATTGGAGGTTCCGATGTCACTTTCATGACTAAGCTGGTTGGCCACGATAACAAGGTATGTTTAGGTTGTTTTTTAGTTTCTTTATTTGCTTTGTATACTCTTGGTTTGGTTGTTTCCTGCTTTACTTTTTGCTTTGCATATCCTTGCATTAGCTGCTTGCTTCCTTTGCATATTCACTTGATCAGATTGTTTCCTTATTACCGTTGTTAGGTGAGAGTTTAGTTTTTTCTCTGGTATCTTTGATTTGTCTGCACATCCATTTAATAATTTAACTCCTCTTTGCAGCCTATTCGAGGAATTGCTTTTCTTTCGCATTTAGGCTCTGCCAAACTCTATTCTGTTGGCCGAGATAATAAGCTTATAGCCTGGGACTGCCATACAGGACAGTTACTTTAAGCTTCACATACACTCGAAAACTCCTCCCCTCTCGTTTAATATATTTATGAAAACTTACCATCTTCTTTCTTAAACAGGGGACAAATATCCCCTTAGGCGACGACAGTGGAGTTGGATGCCTTCTAAGTGAAGGTCCATGGCTTTTTGTCGGCCTTCGTCATGCTGTGAAGGTAATTTAACACTCACGCTTATCCTTAACCTCAGACTTCATTTAAACAGAATGAATTTCTTAAGTTAACATAGTGGATCTACTTTGCAGGCTTTGAATACCGTGAACTTGACAGAGCTATTATTAGACAGCCCTAACGGACAAGTGCATGCCCTGGCGATCGCTGATCAAATGATTTTGGCTGGAACACATGTAAGTCTCCGGTAATCACTTGCCATGAGTTTTTCTCTATCAAGTTAAATACAGGTAATGATTTTATTAAATTATATAGCTCTACTGATTTGTTTTTTCACTTTCTATGCTACAGGATGGCACCATTTTAGCATGGAAGTTTAATCCTACAACCAATACATTTGACCTTGCAACTTCCCTCACAGGGCATATGTTGCCTGTTGTCTCATTAGTCTCACGGAAAGACAAACTTTTCTCTGCTTCTATGGACCACACAATAAGAGTAAGTTTATTTGTTTTTTGCAAATACTGTTATTTCTTTAAAAAACAAGAGAACTTGGGATTCAAGAAAATAAAGTATATCTCAGATTTAAGATGATTTTATTTTTGAATATTTGACATTGTAAAAACAAATTCACAGGTTTGGGACCTGGAAACTTTTCAATGTATCCAAACCTTGAGAAATCACACATCAGTTGTAATGTCTCTTCTCTGTTGGGACCAATTTCTCTTGTCGTGCTCTTTAGATGGCACAGTGAAGGTGAGGAAGGTTTCTTAATATATATCATCTTATCTTTCTAGAAATAAAAGTGTGCAAAGCTCATTTGAGTTTTTTACTTCAATAAATGCAGGTTTGGGCTGCCACATCAACGATAGCTCTTGAAGAGATTTACACTCGTATTGAAAAACATGTACATTACCTATATCTTTAGAGTCTGTTTAATTAATTATGTCCTCTCTAGTCACTACATAATTTTATTAATTATGTCTTATCTAGTCACTACATAATACAAGGTTTATGTTTTTTCCTCATATTTTATGTGAATTCATTTCTCTTGGTTTCCCTTTGAACAGAGTGTTCTTGCACTGTGCATAATGAATGATGAACAAGCCAAACCTATTTTGCTTTGTTCATGCAATGATAACAGTGTGCGCCTTTATGACTTGCCATCGTAAGTATACATGCTCTTGGTTTGGATCATTTTTTTTGCATAGTTCAGAATAATTTTTGAATCTTTCATAGATGCAAATTCCTAGTCACTTGAAATAGTGAAAAGCCCAATTATTTTCTCAACTATCTCTATGTATAGTAAGCTTTTACTGATTACCGAATAAGCTGTGTTGTGCTTATGTAATCCCATTCAAACTTGAAACTATTATAAACAAGCATGATTCCTGAACTTATACGGATTCAGTCTACTTGATCATCATAATGAGACTAGTCTATCATATGCAACCACTAAGCCCATATGAGCCATAGTTATGGGTTACGTACCAATGGTGATAATTATGAACTAGCTTGCCACTACTTGGTCATTACTAAGCTACGAGTCTATAGTGTTCAGCTTAGCATATCCCTTAGCTTACGTGTTATTCATAATCATTACAAAAGGTGTAAAAAGTACTGAGATCTATAAACCTTGTTGAGCTAACCCATTCATTATGAGTATAGTGTTTCCCTAATCTGCATTGTATCATATTTGTCTTTTATAACAAGTACGTTTCAATGTTACTCTAGTGTATACTACAATGCCCATATTCATCATACAGGTTAAGGCTAGAGTAATAGCATATAATATTCTACCTAATCAATCGTCTTGTATTCCAATAGCTAATGTGGTCATAGGTGTCATGTAAGCTGAATAACTCTTGTTGGGCTGACGCATTCATTATGAAAATCATATCTGGATCCGTAAGCTTGTATAGTTGATATGAGTATAGTGTTTCCCTGATCTACATTGTATCATATTGGTCTTTTATAACATGTATGTTTCAGTGTTACTCTAGTGTATACTACAACGTCCATATTCATCATACATGTTAAGGATAGAGTAATAGCATATAATATTCTACCTAATCAATCATCTTGTATGGTTAAGGATAGAGTAATATTATACAATATTCTACCTAATCAATCATTTTGTATTCCAATAGCTAATGTGGTCATATGTGTAATGTAAACTCAATAATCCTTGTTGAGCTAACCCATTCATTATGAAAATGAAAATCACATCCGGATCCGTAAGCTTGTACAGTTGATATGAGTATAGTGTTTCCCTAATCTACATTGTATCATATTGGTCTTTTATAACAAGTACATTTCAGTGTTACTCTAGTGTATACTACAACGTTGTTATTCATCATACCGGTTAAGGATAGAGTAATAGCATACAATATTATACCTAATTAATCATCTTGGATTTCCAATAGCTAATGTGGTCATAAGTGTAATGCAAGCTCAATACGTAGATATGCTTATCCCTGTTCTAACTCGGTATCATTGAATACTCTCTTTCCTACTTTGATTTGTGAATATGGTTGGATTAGCTTAAGCTGAGTAATGTATTCACCCTTATCTCCCATGTATTAGTTACAATGAGAACAATGATATGGAACTCAAAGCATAATGGTATAAGAGACCATATCGTACCTATGATACCCATCTTAAGCTTAGAACACATTTTGATTGCTTATGTTACTCTAATAGCTGTTCTTTTTATGATTAGTGAAGCTTAGCATTGATTTGAGTGAACCATTACACAAGCCATAGTGAAAGCTCTCTCCCTGTATCATGACCATATGAAGTTGATCTCTATAGCAGTCTATGTTTCCCTATTAAACACTATCTAATTTCTATCTTAACCATATTCAAGCTATTACACAGATCCGTCTAAGCTTAGTAATGAAAATCAGACTCTTACGTGATTTAGATATAAATAATAATAGTAATGATAGAGCAATGGAATTAGAACATAGTTGATATCCTAGGGTAATTAAAGAGCTAACATACTTAGTTGCTACTAGTGATATTGCATGTGGTGTAATTGAGTAAGCATAACTAATCTAAATACAGACAACAACTTGGTTATCTTTCTACATGCTCTATCTAAACTAAGCATACTGTATATGGAATGACACTTCATCATGTTCATGTTACATAGTGCTATAACCATTTCTATTTATATCTAACATATGCATCAATTTTATAGAACAAAGTAGTTGCAACTAATATACACACTGTGTGTATCACTTTAAGCCATGAGTATTACTCTCATTATTATTACTAAGTAGGTTATGGTTTGTAGGAATTTACAGCGTAAGTTTCTTAGATAGAACACCAAAGGACACCGCTCACAAACAGATCATAGATCGGTACACCAGTATTCTTGACGTGGTTAAAACCCTCAAAGAGGGAAACAGTGCACGGCCTGAGCCAACGCGGCCACTTCAAGCAATTTATTAATGTCAAAGAAAGAAAATTTACACAAGCTTCTTTCATGAACGGTCACCTTACAAATGACCCTCCATGCTCTTTAAATAGGGATCATGGACCAATCAGGTGTTAAGTGTTAAAATTGGCAACTAGAGCCAAACTCCATGCTGGTCATCGTATTTATGGCAGCTGATATTTTTCTTGGATTCCTCTCGTCGAGAGGTGTAGGATTGGTCTAAAGATCATCCGATTCCGACATGTATTTATGGAGATATGAATTTATTTGTGTTATTGACAATTTATCAAGGTTGGCCAACAACCAAATTACCCCAACTTATCCTCAACGTTGCATTATAAATAGAAGAGGTCTTCAAGTCATTTTGGCACAATCACATCTCTTGTGATCTCTCTCCCCACTCGTTTGGGTTTTGGTGGAAGGAGAGGTTTAGAGGAGAAGCCCTATATGCAGTCCTAAGGAGAAGCTTTATACATTGTCCCAGAGGAGATCTAACCCTAGTTGCAGATCTAAAAGGAAGCCCTAGATGCAGTCAACGAGAAAGCTCCCATACGTAGTCAAGGAGGAAGCTAGCCGCTGTTCAGTTGTGCCCTAGCCGAAGTCAAGGAAGGTCTAATGATGCCCTAGCCGCAGTCCTAAAGGAAGAAGATCTAGGCGCATTTCTAGAGAAGAGACCATGCCCTAATACATAGTCCTAAAGAAGCCCTAGCCGCAGTTCAAGAAGAGCCCTAAAGACGCAGCTAAGGAGACAACAAAAGAAGACCTAGCCACAGATCTAAGAGGCTCCTATCCACAGCTAAAGAGGCTCTATTCTGTAGCTAGAGGGAGGCCCTAAGTCCACAGCAAACTGACCCTAATAGGCTCATCAAGCAAAGGTCTGGACAACAAGGAATGGAAGGTTGTTTTGGGCAGGCCGAGGCGCTGTATTGAGGGCAGTAGTCTTGATCTTGAAGGCCGAGGGTGAGAGGACTATCTTAGAGCCTTGTTGAAGGGTGATCAGTTCTATTAAGAGAATGCCACAGTGATTTTTGGGAGACAAGTTTTTGCGTTGGGCTTGAAACTGCCCTATAAGAGTAGCGTGGAGGGCAACACCCTATTGGAGGACAACCGCAGTAAGACGAAGCAATTCTGGGTTTGTTTGAGGGTTGTTAGGGACTGTGGTTGGGTGCCCTAACCAGTCCAGAATTGCAACAGCCTAATTACCCTGGAACAGTGAACTAGTGCACACATTTTGAAGTGTATATTATATGTGTTGAGACAGTTTGATGGGCAACTTGTAGGAGTCCTTAGGACAACTAGTTTGCTGACAGTGTGGAAGGTTAAGCGCTGCCTATTGTGCCGTAACCATAATTGCAGGAACAACTTGCTATCAGAGGAATATTGCATCAGTGTTATGTGAAGGGCCATTAGTTTGATGATCTCCTCAAAGGATTTACTTCAACACTCTTTGTGATTGGATTCAGGGCTGCATCTCTGAACAGTCATCATTTGTAGAATGATGGACTTTCTACTGCTGTCATAAATATCAGTTTTGTATATCTGTACTATCTCTCTCTGTGCTGGACTATTGAAGAATATAAGAAGATTTGATCAAGGGTTTCCCCACATTGGCGTTTGTCCCTAGCTGGTGCCACATCTTGTGTCCTCGTCTTGGCTTGTCTTCTACTGTTTATGTTTATGTTCTATCTGCACTTACTATCATGCTGATGTGATTGCTAATCTGAATATTGATATTGGGCTAATATGAAAAATTGAAGTAAATTGCTCTAAGCATAGAACATACCTAAATTTAACATGGAATCAGAGCTGAGTTGAAGACAAAGCCCAAGCAAGAGTGAAAGAGCAAACACCGAAGATATTTGGAAAGGACAAAAGGCTCAATGGGTTCCTCATCCCACTTCTCGGCTGAAGACAAGCTCTGTGAAAAGCCTGACTATCACAGATGGAAGATGTCTCTTGATCTAACATTGGTAGAAAAAGAAGTGTTGGACTATGTGAAGGGTAAAATCCCTGAGCTTCCATCAAATACACCGGCTGCTTTAAAGAGCAAGTACACCAAGGGTGAAGTCAAAGCGAAGAAGATTATCAGAGATTCCATTGACAAGCGTCTAGTGGCCTACATCTCCGATCTAAACACCTCCAAGGAGATCTATGATAGATTGGTAAGCATGTTCAAGGTTAGTGATGAAAATCAAATTTTGTTTCTCAAAAATAAATTGAAGGATATTAAGAAGGGCAAGGACGAGGATATTCAATCCTACTTCTTAAGGATTACCGAGATCAAGAATGATCTTCTATCAATTGGAGAAATCGTATATGACCGGAAACTTACTATCACTACCCTTGGAGGACTCCCATTTGAGTGGTATATATTCAGAACCACTATTCTCAATAATGATCGAATTCTAGGGTTTGATGAATTGATGTCAAGATGTATTCAAGAAGAAACCAGGATGGTGGAGCAAGAAATACCTTCTAATGGAGGCAACCCTACTGCTTTTTTCGCTCATGCCAAAAGGAGAAATAATGTAGGGTTTAAAGGTCACTTCAATGGAAAGCCCAAATCTAAAGGTGGAAGGAAGGGCAGATACTTTGCTTGCAATAAGTTTGATCATTATGCGAGGGAGTGTCCAAATAGAAGGGACACATCACATGATGATGATCACAATCATTCCAAGGGCAACTTCAACAAC
>APFE030363347.1:0-13417 GCA_000404065.3 Pinus taeda | reverse complement strand
TTATATGTGTGATTGTTTTATTAGGAGTTTTTTTAATTAAACTTTTAAAATGTAAAAGATCATAAATGTGTGAGGCATAATGTGTTTTTGGATGTAAAATTTTTTCCCTTTAATATTTTTTTAAGACCATCATTTATGATTTACACAGAATAATGGTATTATATATATTTTTTAAAATAGATAGTATTGTAATTAATATTTTAATTAGATTTTTTGGATGCGGGTGATCGAACAATAAATGAGGTGGGGAAGTTTTCACATGCTAGTCTCACATGAAAGCTTGATAGGAATAGTTGGGTATAGGTCATTCCCTAGATTCACTTCATGCCACATTCATTGCAGCTGGGTGGTGAAGCTTCAAGAAAGGACAAAGAAATTAAGCCACGAACGAGATATGAACTCTTCCATCACTGAGGAGTCATACATTCCTTCTGCCATTCATTCCCTCAACTCTGCTTTGTGAACGATTAGTCACTAGGGGTTAGGAAAGGTAGCGAGTCTTCAGTGGTTCCAGGTCCGAGGTAGTGATTTCACAAGCCTTCTTATCATGGTGAGCAAAAGGGGATGAGCTAGACGAGGGGGTAGAGGTCCTTGATGCCAACCTCTCCCTCCCTAGCATGATCAGGGAGAAGAACAATTCGATGAGGAGATGCCAATGCATATTCATCATCTTGTTGATGCTATAGAGGCTCAAGAGTGAAGAAACACATATAATGTCCACTAGGTTGTCCAGAATTCGTTGGAAAGACAACTCTGAGAGCATGAACAAACCAGGGAAAGAGCTAAAGGTAGATTCATTGAACTTAATTCTTTCCTTCTGCACACACTAAAGGCCTCACAAAATTTATCCAAAGTTATGGGAATCACGTCCCCCCCCTCCCCCTCCCCTATCCCTCCTCTGGGGAAAAGACACTCTAATCTGACATTTAGAACCTCAAGCCCAGAAACAAAAGATTGCTAGTAGTCACAGTTATCTTGAGCCAATTGGAAATGTGATGAACTTAGGCAACTAGGCTAGTGTTGAGGGCTTGACCAAGGGAGAAGCCTCTTGGAGGGAGGAGGATTCCTATACCAGTAAAGCATTCATTAAATGGGAGCGTCCCCCCTGGCTTCCTAAAGGATACGATGACCCTTTCGTTTACTTAGAGCAACAGGAGAAAGCTAGGAACGAAAATACTCAACAAGGTAAGGTCTCAAGGGAGCAAGCACATCTCAACTAGACCAAGGTCATTGAGGACAAGGATATGGGTGAATGCATGAAGATGGATTACACTTTTGGGCCAAATATAGTGATGAAATTTCAAAATTTTATTGTTTTATCGAATTGAAGCCCTCAAAATTCATATAGGCATTATGAATTTTGATTAAGAGTAAAAAGGCAATTTGGGGAGAATTATGATGTTGTCCTAATAATATTTTTTGCAAAAAAATTTAGTATCATATAATTTGTCAATTTCCCATTAAATAAATGCTTATTCTGCAAATTTCGCACACTTAAGAGTTGTGTTTGTCACGTAGCATAACTTAGCCTAAAATATCTGTGTTGTGTGTGTGTGTATCTATCTATATAAATATATATGATCTACAAAGAACCAAGTTGTGCATCTTAATTTATTTTTATGCAAACTTTATATTTTTTCTTTAATTTTTAAGTTGGCGAAGTAATATTTTAATTGGATTTTACAGACACGTGTTCACGAAGATTTTTTTCTACTATTTAAACAAATTCAAAAACCAAGAATAACCTTTTGAAGAGAACTCGTAAACGAAGATATTTGTATTTTTTTATTTTTTTTGTTTTGTTTTGTATATTTTATGTTATTGATTTTTTATTCAAACCCTTTGAATTGTCCAAAAAATTTCAAACATTAAGTTCAAAATAAATTAGATGAAAAATATCATATGAATTCGAAAATGCCAAACTCATATGCCATTGGATAGAGAATTCCTTCACTAATAGAACATGATCAACTTCGCCACTTAAGGACAAATTCTGCATGGAGTCCGCTAGGGTACAAAATAGTGTTGCGGAGAAATTTGCAGAAGGGGATCTAAAACTTTGTTTTTTAGGCCGTCAACAACGCCACTTAAGGACAAATTTTGCATGGGGTCCGCTAGGGTACAAAATAGTGTCGCGGAGAAATCTGCAAAAGGAGACCTAAAACTTTGTTGTTTAGGCCCTCAACAACTCGATCAAGCACTTAAGAAGCTTGATCGAGTGATTAAGGAAAATTTTGAAATAGCTTGATCGAGCTCTTTGAGCCATAAACTCCTCGTTGTGTTTTCGGCGAGAATTAAAAAAAAAATCCCTCGAATCGAGCTCCTATATAACTATGGGTTACATATGAGCTCGATCGAGGGTTTATTTTTAAGCCCTCAAATAGCTCGATCAAGAGCTAAAATATTGCTCGATCGAGCTACTTTCTTCTCCCTCTCAATTCATGCACTTGGCAAAAAGTGCAACCCATATTCATTCATTCAGTCATCAACCCAATCAAGCATGCCAAATTCCCAAGACAATTACTCTCAAAGTCGCAATTTTGCATGTCATCTAGTTCTTTTTCTTACTCAGTTTCAGTAATGTCTTTTTTGTCTTGGTGTCATATAGTCATCATTTCATTTTCAGTTTTAATCACTGTTGTAACTTAGAACTCTTTAGGAGAACATTTGATTTACCTCTCATGGACGAATGGTCTCCTCAAGTTTCTCCTTAGAACACACTTGTCTCTCTGTTTTTTTATTTTTCTTGTTTTACAAACAACTCAGAGATACAAACTATTCCATATCTTGTACCTTATGTAAATATAAAGATTTTTTCTTGCTTAAAAAAAAATGTATATTAAATTAATTAAAAATTTAATTATTTTATTAGCATGTTTTGCGTATCAAATTTATTCTTTAATATTTAAAAGAAACGAAAAGTAAAAAAAAATGAAAAAAAAAAATTGTTAAAAAAAATTATATAATAACTTTTTAATTTTAATTTATAAATATATATTTTTATTATGAAAATTACTTGTATATATTTATTTTTATAAATAAAATAAATATATTATATTATTATAATGAAAATTTTAAAATTTATAAATAGAAAATAAGTTGAAGAAATCTCATAATTGAAGCTCACAAGTTTTTTATAAAATTTATAAACTTGTGTATTTATGGAAGTAGAAACAACATTAAAAAAAAAAATCGCAAAACCATTGACTTAACACTTTCAACCTAAACATATCTCTAAATTGAGAACTTAAAATCCATTTCTTTAGTTTTGATGTGTTTTTAACTCTTACATTAGATATTCAAGGTCTTAAAACTCTTGGTGAAGAACTTGTGTTGACCTAGTTGGTGTTCACTTCAATTCTCAGTCAAGAGATTGTATAATAATCTATTGACCGAGAGTTTGATTTCAAATATTCATCCATCTTTACAAAGAATTGTGACACATCTTCATGTGATCACTTGTACATTAAATATTTTAAAAACATCAGTAAGTATTATGCACCGTGGAGTCCTAGTAACAATAATTATATCAACAATTATAGCTATAATGGCACCATAGAAAGGAATAGTGGTGTTGTGCTAGTTAAGAGGATTAATGCTTGTGTTTCAATTATAAGCACATGTGCATGTAAATCATACTCGTGCATAAAATATTTTAAACCCCATGTCAATGCTTAATAATAAAATCGACTATTTTTTTTGCATAAAATAATTTAAACCCATGTCAATGCTTAATAATAAAATCGACTATTTTTTTTAATAATAATGTTGATTTTTATATTTGAATTAATCTGTTTGAATAAAATTATTGTATCATTATAGTGTATTGTCTAAACAATATACTATGCGACCAAACCTTTGTTTAATGCAATAATATTAATATGTAACATTTTTCAACCCTAAAGAGTCTAATAGATAAGAAATTAATTTTATTATATATATAAATGAGGAATTATTTGTCATAAAAAATAGGATGACATAAAAATTTATGATAATTAAATGTTAATAAATAATTATTATAATTATTGGTAATTTCATGTCATATTAATTAGACTATATCTTTACATTAAATATTTAATTTTGTAAATAAACATTCTAAAATATAAAAACTGTATGATTTTATTATCGTAATCATAATTGATCTCTTTAAATACTATATTGCTTGGGTTGCTTGCATGCATAATTTCTTCATTGCTAGTAGGGAATATTGCATTTAGGTTGTTTGCAATTTTTTCTTGAATAGTATGATTTGTTCCTTCTCTTTATGTTCCTTCTAAAAACATAATAAATTGGAAGTATATCTACATTTATAATATAATATGCATGATTATATAAATAGAAAATTATACCATAAAAATGAATGATTCATAAGTGATACATATTCTTTTAACATCATATTTCATACCTTATTTCAACATATGTTCTAATGGCTTCTATACACCACAACAAAGTATAAATATAATTATTTTTGTGAATTAAGCTTGTGTTACTTCAAAATTGTATTATACATCAACAAAACTATCACTGTTCATGTAATACTTGGTCTCAATATGCTTCTAGGGAAACCAGATCTATTGACCATTAACAGGAGTTAAGGTAATGCACAATAAAAAGACCTAATACTTAGAAACTACTAAGAACTATCATATACTGAACTATAAAAGGAAATAAAACAACAACCAAAAGGAGTAACATAACATCAATAGTTTGAAGAGGTAAATAGAGCTAGGTCCTAAACACTTGTACCAACTAGAGCAAGAGGTTTTAGGTCACATTGAAGATAAATTTCAAAATGAGCTAGGTAGACATCCAAACTAGTAAGACATGAGCATTGATATTGTTGCACCTGCTTGATTTCATTCAAAGAAGAGATGACATCATTGTGGTCTTCATGCTTCTTAAGACCCTACCTAGAAGAATTTATCTACCAATGGAGGGTGATAGAGTTCAAGTATTGATTCCATCTTCCCTTGGTATGGCCAGGGTTAGGAACCCAATTGGCTACCTCCTCTTGGATATTTGAATTTTAATAAGCTTGTTGGTCATTGGTGGCGAGGCTTTGACTTGACATATATCTTTGTGAATTTCAAGTAGGGTGGTAGAATGGAAGATGGTTGTGGCTTCTTGGGCATGAGCTTGGGCATGCGACCTACCCTAAGGGCCTTTTCCCCTATACCCTTGACAGTTATGCATTTGTTATCGGGGCATATTACACCAAAAGGGAGATGTCTAGGAAAGATAACTTACCAACAACAATCTAGGACTGAGAGGAATAAGACCGAGGAAGACCAAAAGAAGCAAAAACTAGGGGGTTTGGGGGATCTAAGACAGACAAGGCCAACAAACAAAGAAGGACATGCGAAGAGGAATGCTAATTGAAAGGCTTTTGGTAGGGGAAGGAGCTCATTAGGAAACACCATAAATCTAGCCATTACCCAACCTAGTTGAAATCAAATAAAGCAAATGAGCATCCACTAGCGAGGAACATAACTAGTGAATGAAATTATTGAACCAAAAAAGTAGAACAATACACCAAATTTGTCAGCCCACCAAACTTGGACTGAAAAAGTGGCGTGTGCTCGAGAAATGCTAATGTTACTAGCTCCTACAATACCTAACTCCAATTTAGTTGTTGGAGTCCCTAGATTTGTAACCCTTGCATGCCCAAAGCTTATCTCCTAACTATTGCTTTGTTTCTAGTGCCAACGCCAAATACTTCTAAGCCCATAAGCTAGGTTGTCTTTCATCTAGGCTTAGGTCAATTCAAATCCATAATAGAAGGATAACATCCAATCTTGATAAAAATCCCGTTGACTATGCTATAGCCTTGCAATTTTTCTGCCACATGTGAACCCTCCTCTATTAGACACCCAAGGGAATTATCCCACCTTCAGTGGGGAAGAAGCCTAGGAATACCAAAAAAGTTGGAGAGCAAGGTCTCCCTTCTCAAAACAATTGAACGAAGTAAATTTTGACACGAGAATGGATATTAGTGTATGTAGTTCACATATGTGTTGCATGTCGAGGGTTGGACACGCCACACCCCGTTTAAATGTTGTGAGAGGAAGTGCGATGGTGGGCTCCCCCCCATGACCTCTAATGTCCCATCGAACAAACACCCGAGCATGGGCATTTTATCAGCATTACGAGTGAGTTACAGAGGTTTCTTCTAGCTGGAAGACACCACTTCAAACCAGGTTTCTATTAGATATATGTATCAATCCTAGCACCCCGAGTTGGCCAAGAAGTCAACCACTTTGTTTCCCATTTGATGAGAATGGGAATTTGTGACAAAATGGATAGAATGGAGAAGCTTTTGAATATGGGAGATGATATGTTCCAATAACCAAATCTTGGACAATTTTTCTATAGGCATCCAGTTGATGATTTTCTTGATAGTTGAGATAATCAATTGGGAGTCCCCATCAACCTACAGTTTTGAATATCCTTCATTGATCACCAATACCAGACCTTTTCCTAAGGAAAGGAACTTTGCTACATTATTTCTTTTGAAGCCACACTTTGTAGCATACAACTTTAAGGTTCAAATTTCCTAGTCGTAAAAAATCCCTCCATAACTAACTTGACCAGGATTTCCTTTGAAGCATCATCAAAATTTAACTTCAAAAGACCCATTGGTGGGCAAGTGTAGATTGAAAGAGAGGTATTTTTGGGATATGGAAAACCTAGGAGGAAGATATGGGATCATTGAAGGAGCGAGCTCAAGTTTTAATAAAATCTCATATTCCTATTGATTCACTTTCTAGCCCTCCTAGGTTCATGCTTCAAAGAGCATGGTATGATAGATATTTTTCTTAATAATTTGTCGAATCGTGCCTTCTTCATTTTTATTTTGTTTAAATATCATCTTGTTTCTTTCTTTCCAAGTCACCCACATGAAAAATCTAGGAATAAGAATACAAGCTTGATTCACCACGAGGTTATTCAATAAAGCTCTCAATGTTTCTTAACTACAAAAAAAATTATTTTTGTATATAATCGCCAATTGTTACTATTGTAAGCGCGAAATCCTATCTTACCATTGCAAGTGTTAAAATTGTTATACAAGAAATTTCTCAATAAATATCAATTGAAGATACCAAAGCTAATGTTTACAGAAACTATTGCAAATAAATCTCGAAATTCAAAAACCATCTCATCCATTTATTACACATCTTGCTTTTGCATTGCTATGAATTCTTTGTGATAATGAAAATTAGCTTACAGTATCCTTAAAATTGTTCTCGTCAATATGATATGGACTTACAACATTAATCCTTCTCTGTAATAGTTATCAAGATCAATATGTTTATTATATTTTACATATCTTATAATGTATGATCTCTCAACGCCTCCATTCTTCCTACCTTGTAGTGGATAACAAGATGCAAATTTTTCTATGCATACATGTTCAATGTTTTCTATTTGTTAC
Organism: Pinus taeda; assembly: GCA_000404065.3. Classification (NCBI taxonomy): domain Eukaryota; kingdom Viridiplantae; phylum Streptophyta; class Pinopsida; order Pinales; family Pinaceae; genus Pinus; species Pinus taeda. The sequence goes on along the minus strand of APFE030363347.1, from coordinate 5,985 downwards.
ACATAATAGTCGATAATTGATAAAGATGCTATGTTTTATGAGTCACCCAGTTAAGGCTCAAGGTCCTTTGGTTTCTTTAGTAAAAAAAATTAATCATCTATTGTTGAAGTATTAATAAGTATACATTTTCTTGAGCTAGTATTCAATGGCATCGACAACACTATATCTAGCTTGTTGTGCAGACATTTGATGTAAGTTCAATAAATCTTTTCCAAGTCTTGCAACTGTTTCTATGATATTACCATTGTTTTTCTGACATTCACTTCGTACACATTTAAACATCGTTATCATCATTTTATCTAGCTTTGTCATATATGAACTACAATAAGTAGTTATAGCATATGATTCAAGTACGAATTAGGCATTAGTATTTGCACCCGAGGTTAAAAGAATACGTCAAGCAAATCAATTAGTCCATATGTCTACTAGTTATTTTTTCAATAGAATTGTTCTTCATTTCACAATACATTGAATTGCATGGATATAATCAGATTCACTTACACCTATTTTTTCAAGAAAAATATCAAATGCATGTCTCATCATGTTCCATATTCTCTAATGCATCAAATATTGTTCTTTCATTCTATTTTGTAATTGCATTATCGAATTCCACATGCTTAAGGATTTGTGTCTTTGGAATTGGTGGAATTATAAAATGAACATGCAATGCATCTATTTCCCTTTTCTACAAGTGTTTATATGACGATGACTTTGAATAGTTTTCAGATTTGTGGGTAGTTTAGTTGAATCACAACACAAGTACTTGTCAACGAAACTTTCAATTCCAATATTCGTACGTGTTCCATAGATATAAGGAGCATTTTTTATCCATATCAATCCATGTTCATGTTGGATTCCTTGATTTCAAAATTTTGTCACAAAGAAATAGTCAACAATGTCACCAAAGTACTTGGACTCATGTAAAATTTTCTAGTGTAGAGAATTCATTCTACTTATGTAATATCGTACACAAGTGACATGGTCATTTGTTATCAAGGTATCAATATCATCTTCCCCTACTTCTTTTTTAGTCGACGGTTTTTTCTCTCGATGTATTTGTTGTAAAGACTTTACTAAAGGCTCTTAGATATGTTCAACACTACTAACCAAAAAAAAAGAAATTTGATGGACCCAGTTGTTGGATCATTGGATATAAGTTCTAGAGCAGATGCGAAAAATAGTCCGATAATGTCTATATTCATCTAAGATCCATATATGCAATGTTCGATGCTAGAATGTGTTTCAAATTTTCCTTTGTTTTAATGTCTCTAGCTATTACTTTTTTTCCTTTTAATTGTCCTTTTCTTATATGAATCCAACTACAATTGAATACTTGACTGAGGATAATTCACATTGTTTTATAAAAAAAAATCATTCTATGATACAAAAAATCATGATCTTGACGCAAAACTTCCCATCAAGCAATATTGTGATATGTAAAGTTTTTTGTAACATTTTTTATCATTTCTTCCCATAAAACAGTGTGGGAAAACCCATCTCTTCCAGATACATATCTCTAAATATGCCCAAAGGCCTATAACCTTCACTTGGAGCAATGTTTATTTGATTATTATGAAGATCATAAATACTATATGAATTTCTAAATCCATGTAATAGTGTTTTTGTTATCGGCTTTTGATCATAGTAATCGTTATCATCATTTCTTTTTGTATCTGTCCCACAGGCATATGCATCCTTGTTTTGATCAAAAACATGTTTCCAGTTTTTGTTTATTCTGACATTCTCTAGTCTATAAATTGGAGTTTTACGTAATCATCTCAATGCCTTTATGACTTTATGAATAATTCTTCACCCAACAAAAAATATTATTTTAAACATTAAACTTCTTTTAATTTCCACAACTATAGTACTAGATTGATTTACGTGACAAGGAAGTGCAATTTGAATTCGAGATGCATCAGTATATACATTGATTAGTCTACTAGTCAATGAGAACTATGGTTTTCTAAAGCGTTTTCCAAGTTCCCGTAGTTACAAAAATGGTAATATTAATGGTGTTTGTCTTTCCTATAACCGATAAAGTTCTTTCACTATGGAAATTTTTTTATTATGCCTAATTTTCTTTGGAACTGCAAATTTGATAACTTTTTCATTGTTTAATACCTTTTTGGCATATACACTTAACTTTGGACACATTGCTAAATTGTTTTTCTATGAAATCTCTTTTAAACCAAGTTTGGTTTGATATTGCACAATCATAAGTAGGAACATCTTGTATTTTATTAAAATATTGTTGTTCAACCATTGTTTCAAATGTATAATCGAGCATCTATAACAATTCTTTATGTTTATTAGGAAAAATGGTATTCTATTTTGACTTTCATTGCTTCGATCATCTTCTAATCAAACTTGTTTCTATAACATTATTGTTTCTTATGTATTTTTTAAGTTCATGCAACAAGAAACATGGTATCTTTCTTACATTGACAAAACTTGCATTAAGTTCCATAGTATCTTCTTTTATGTTGGTGTTCTTAGAGCAAGAATTTAATGGGTTGCACAGTTTCCTAAGAACACTTATTTCGAAAATGTCCTTATTTTTATATGATTTTTGAGTTGATGCAATGATAGTCATGATATCTTGCTTGCATTGATAAGCTTTGTGTCAAGTTCTATGACATTTTAATCTATGTTCATGTTTTCCAAGTCACTCACATTAACCTCACTATGTTTTTTATTGGATTCTTCTATATATTTCTCTTTGTTAACTGCTTCATCTTATGTAGGAGTTCCTATTAAAGAGAACCATGGAACTTATGGCCTGAACCTGCTTGACATTTTCCCTAACTGATTTGAGTAATTTGTCACACAAGGAGTCTAAAGTCATGCACAAAACAAAAGGTTGAATTACTCACAAAACTCAAACGTTTCTTCCTTTTTTTCCTTCAAGGAATCCCCCCTCACTAATAACTTAGATCTGGAATCAATCCTCTCATGTCTTAGTCCTTTAGCTCTGATGCCAACTTAAATGAATACATACCATTGGCAATTGAATAATAAAGATTTTTTTTTTATTAAACTGGGCCAATACCCTAATGTTCATGGGAAATACATGAAAATGTCTCCTTCTAAATCAGAATAACTCCTACTCGACTAGAATTGACTCATCTACTTGAATACAACTAACTCATACTGAAAACAATGACTTCTACAAAATCTAGAACAATCATGTTTCAAGTTCTACACAATCTAAAACATTCACTAGAATATTACATAATCTGGAACACTACATTTCCCCATTAACTTTAAGTCTCCCCTTTAATGGGGAAATGAATTATTTATCACTCCTAACTTGTCTCTACATAACATAAACTTATCTTACATCCCACCCTCAAATTATAAAATAAAAAGGGATTGATCATGATGTTAGATAAATCTCCACACCATGTGATTGTCTGAAGTGTTTTTAATTCTATTTTATAGGCCTTTGGGGAGGCTCATGGAGTTAACAATGACATTTCATCTATTTTCTACTCTACGGTTTACCACTCCAACCATTACAACTTTAATAAATAGGATTTCTGAAGAAGATCTTCTATCTCAACAATTTTTTTATCAATGTTCTTAAAGGATGGGAGAGACTTATTTTCAACTAAAACTCATTTTTGAAAATAAAGAAAAATTCAAGCATTGAAATGAGTATGGAGTTTTTCTCAATTTTGCACACACGCGCTTAACTCATACATTAATTTCTTTAATAATAATAAAGTTATACTTTAGTTAATTTTATCATTTTTTTTTTTAAATTTAAATTTGAAAATGTGAGATGTATTAAAAAGTAAATGTTTTGATGTTTATCAATATTTATTAAAACATTTTAATTTATATAATCTATACTAGTTATTATTTCCAAAAAAAAAGAAGTTATCATTATATGATATTACCAAGATTACCAAGAATGATTATCAAGAATGAATAAAATTTTAGAAAAATTAAATCAATAGAATTCAAAAAATACTTCAAATTTAAATTTTGTGGCTTCTCATTATTTAAGGCTAAAGTTGAGTGACATGGTTCAAGTTCAAGTTTGGGTTCGACAATGATTAGGTTCAGTTCAAGTTCAAAATTTTTGATGAAGTTCGGATGAGGTTCACCATTAGATTCGTCTATATACATTGTCTAAATATATACATATATTAACTTTAAAATGAAATATAGGATAAAATAGTAAGATATCAACATCAATAAATTGAAAAAATGTTATCATGAACATGGAAATTGTAAGGATAAATTACAAGCTTAAGTTGTGACATGAGATTATGAGTTCTGATCTATGGACTTGGTCAATGGATATGAGGTTCAATGAGGTTCACTGAACCTCATAATTTTTCTAAGGTTCGCCAAAATTCAAACCTCAATGTTGAAGTTCGATGAACCTTGTGACATAGATCTAAAATTACTCTTCTCAAGAGATTCTTATTTATCTTTTCAATTTCATTTTATCGAACTTCTCATCTTATTTTAAAGCAATTGAAAACGATTCAAAATAATTTTATAGTGGATTATAGAATTTAAGGAAAAATGAATGCAATTGTGAACTCCTAAATCTTTATGGTTGTGTGTAATATGCGCTTGGATTTCTGAGAAATCATATCATAATTTCAAAACAAAATTTGCAAGCAATGTTCAATGTGAACATCTTTCCAAAAACCTTTATATTACTTCAAGCAATATGTAATGTAAAAATAAAAAGAAAAATTGGTATTATTTCACACATTTCATTTATAAGATATATTAAAAATAATACATATATTTTTAAAGAAAACCATTCCTGAAATGTTAGAATTGGATTTAATTATTTTTCAGAACAAGATTTATGCAATCAATTATAACTTTTTAAATTTTGTTGTCTCAAGAATCATTTGTCTTAAGCAATTCTTTTCTAAGGAGATTATGGGTGACTTCTTACATGCCTAGACATAGAGGCCTATGCAGAAGTACCTACCCCGAGCTACAAACATCAACGGTCCCTCTTAGCAAGGGAGATACTTCTGACCCCTAGAGCTGACTCGGATCCTAGACTAGCATCTGTTGCGATGGCTGCTCCCTCAAAACTAGAAGACTTCCCTACCATCATCCTCGAAGACTCACTCCCTGTGAACTTGTTCCTAGAAGCTTCATTCTCTTAAAGATCATGTAAGTTCATCTCGTACCAAGAGACCTCCTTGATAAATTGAGGAGAATATATTAATTGTTCCTTCCCTCTTGAACCTAAAGGTTGACTCCCTCTGAGTTGCGCATCCTTTGGAGCTACTTATTTTTTGTTTTCTATCACTACTATGTTTGTCCATGTGCTAAGTTCTTGTAGCACCCTCAAAAAAATCTGTGGTTGATAGATTTGCTAAGATCTCCCTTGTGGATCTATCTTAGTGATTTGGGACATCCACAAAATCAACTGCCATACCCTCCACTCGTATTGTCTCTCTCCCTCTAAAGGTTGACCTTTGTGTTGTTAAGAAACGATGCTGATATTATCTTTCGTACCATAAACTTATTCAAATTATACAAATTACACCAAATTACAATTTCAAAAATTCCCCATCAAAATTCTAACAAAAATTAATTCCACCCAATTTTAAACAAAATTGTCGAAAAAAAATGGACTAAACAAATCTAATAGTTAGACTATGGCTATTAATTTCTCTATTCTTATTTAGTTAAGTTCTCCATTAAATTATCTCTATTATTAAGTTCATTATCGTAATTATCATAATTTTCTTGACCATTAACTTAACTTCATAAATAAATGACTCCATTGTTTAATGGTTGATTGACTAAAGACACTGAACAAGTAAATGATTATAGGCATGGACCAAGTTTATTTTTTTTTATTTTTTCCAATACGTTGAGGAAAATTTATTGACTAATGACACCACTCCGTGACACCAATGCCAATGGTTATTGACTAATGACTCGTGGACCAAATCAATTTTATTTATTGTTTCCCATACGTTGGGGAAAATT
>APFE030363343.1:0-33264 GCA_000404065.3 Pinus taeda | reverse complement strand
TACTTTGTGATGATGAATTTAAATGCAGAATTTAGTGTAATGATTATTGTTTGAATTTCATTTATTTGATTGTGTTTTACAATGAATGGGTGGCACGTTAATATATATTTTGAAATGTGTGAGAATTTTCTTTGTTAATACTTGGTGCTTGGTATCTATATTATGTTTGTGCATTCAAATTTTTTCTATGTGTGTGATGACAAAAATTTGATATGTAATGTTCAATGCATTTGTGTGTCTTTACAATGCTTTTTCTGACGTGTACTTGTGACTGTGTATGAGAATGGTTGTTGTTTGGCTTTTTATTTACATAGTTGTGTATTTATAATGAATGTGGATGACATGTTTGATATGTACTTTGAATTTTGTGTGGCTTTTCTTTAGCATATGGCTTGATTTAGTGTCTACATTAATTTTTTATGTTTGGATATTTACAATCTTCTATGTATGATGATAAAAATTTCATATGCAATATTTGTATGTATTTATAATTTTGCGTGTAGTACGAAGATTTGATGGGATGTTTGTATGATTGTGTATTTGCAATGCTTTTGATGTTTGAATGTTTGTGCATTTGCAATGCTTGTTATGATTGTGTGTTTGTATTGCTTATTAGATTGTCAATTAAAAGTATCAAATAATGCATCAATATAAATAATTATAACATGTCAATAGAAAATCATAAATCTTAAATCAACTTGAAGTTATGTAAATGAATTTGATTTAATCAATATAATATTTTCCAACCATGGGATTTTGTGATAATTGCACAATATTTGGATGATTGTTTAGTGGTTTGATTTATGTATGGTAATTGCAAATTTTTTTGTATGCATATTGAGTAATTGAATTTTTGTATGATAAAGTTGTATGTTTTTATTGTATGCATTGATTCATGTGTTTTTCTCTTACTTAGTCACGATGAAGTTAAATGCAGAATTTAGCGTAATGATTTTGGTTTGAGCTTCATGAGGGAGATATCGGTGATTTAAAATCAGAGTTCGGATGAGGGAGATATCAGTGATTTAAAATCAGCTCTTTTTCTAGAAAATTTCGTGACGACGAGTGAGTGGAAATAGATTGGTGTGCTAGCCAATAACCTGTATGCACTTGAGGTACAATATGCATGCAAAGCTTTGAGGAGCAAGGCAAAGGCTAGATACTTGGTGGTTGAGAGGGAGAGTAAATTACCTCTCAACATGTAGAGCAAGAAGAAGTGTCAGACAATTGCGGAGGAGCCACGATTGGTGCAGTAGCTTCAGGAGGTTACGGAGTAGCCACAATAGGGGAAGCTTAGTGGAGATCGGGTAGAGACATCTACTCATGCAGAGAACTCAAGTAGGGGGGAACTTCGAGGCAGGTGGACAAAGGGATCACATGCAGTCATACCTCCAAGTAGGAGGTGGGGTGATGTGGAGTGATCGTCCCAAGGAGGAGGGGCAGGATCCTTGAGGTACCCAACCTCTTAGATGAGACCTTGCTACATGAGCCCCGATGTGGAGTAGCAGGAACTGACTGATTGGGTAGAGACAAATGCGGATGGAGCGGCAAAGAGAGCGATAGTGCAGGGAATCCTAGGACATCGTATAAATAGGAGGTTGTAGCAATGTGAGAGGCATAAGTGTTTTGCACAATGCTAGGTGGCACAAAGAGGTGTGAAATGGTGCGAGATGCATGGAGATGTTGCAGTAGTGTAGATATCAGAGAGGGAGCACTTGTCAGCAGCAGGTAGAGCTTCAGCATCAGAGTATGTTCCTAGCCCAAGAGAGTGGTCAGTTGGGAGTGTTTTTGTTCCAAGTGTTGTTGGAGCAAGTGGACCAAGTAGATGTGTTGCATGCGGAACATTCCAGAGTTACAGGATCAAGTTCGAGAGGAAGCCTTTCTTGTTGAGAGGGAGTGTTGAAAAATGTGCAACAAGAAATGTTAAATTTAGAATGTGCTAAAAATAGACCTGCTAAAAATAGCATGTCGAAAAATAGCAGTTTGGCCAGTAAGGTCATTGGCCACATTGGGTAAGAGGTGAAACTGCTAAAAATAGAAAGTTCTAAAAATAGCATTTATGGGTCCCTTCCTACTTATAGCAATCCCTAGTCTATCTGTAGGAAGTAAAATTAATTTTGGTCTTAATAGCAATTGGAAATATTAATTAATTAATTCAGTCGAGTTAATTAGTTAAGAAAATTCGAATTTGAAGTATTTGTGAGCATGCACATGAGTTGTCCCGTTGATTAATGAATTTATCCTTAATTTCCTCCACTGGTTGAGGGAATAAGTATGAGTTCTATAATGAGAGAATCAGTTGACTTAGTTCTAACTAGTCAAGTCTAGTTAGATTATTTTAACAAGTTGTTAAAATAATAAAATATAGTTTGTTAATGCTTGCATGCATGTTAGAACTATTATTTTAGGTCACTAAGAATTCACTCATGGGTAACTGTTGCATGTCAGTTATGTCAGAGACCCAGTTGAGATCAAATGTGGGGCAGTGTACTATCAGATGCTTGGATATTTCTAGTAAGTATTCCTTGCATGGAGAAGGATCTATTATAGGAGATTGGAGGACTTGTGGCCTATATATTGAGGCCTAGGTAGTCCATGATTTTCATCTTCTGATTGAAGATCGTCAGAGTACAAAGAGAGCAGGATAGCTATTGAGTTGATTCTTTTTGTATTGTGAAGAGGATTCCACTTAATTGATAATACATGGTTGGGTTTTTAAGCGGGTGCTTTCCCCTGGATATATCTTGTGTTATGTATGTTTGATTTCTCCATATTAGTAATATGTGTTCTTATTGATGTTTCTCATGGTTGATTAAGCTTCCGATAAAATGTTTATAGAAGTAGATCAAGTGTTTTGCTTTAGTACATTGCATTACCGGGTTGATCTACAGGTGGGAAATTTCTACATGGTATTAGAGCTCGCTGATTTGTAGAAAATGTTCTCCATGGTATCAGAGCTAGCTGATTTGTAGAAAAATTCTACAAAACTCTCCAAGAACTAATGGGGCATATGGAAATAGGTCTCCTGGTGGGTACAGGTAATAAAGAGAATGCAGCACCATCTAAGGAGTTCAATGCATCTGACAGAGGACAAGGACTTCGATATGAGGAGAAAAATAAGGATGAAGGTTGGAAGCCTTTGCAATGTTGGACTTGTGGAGGAGAGCATTATAGGGGATATTTCCCACAACATCTGGGTGGTAGACCATGGATCTATAGTGCTCAGGAGGCACAGAAAGTGGGAGATGTTGGGAAGAGTATTCCTAAGATCTATGCAGCACTAGATAATAGACACATAGACCATTAAGCATCTATCATTGAGATGGAAGGTAATAATTTTTATCAAGTTGTTTCTATTTTGATTGACCATGGATCTAATTATAGTTATGTTAATCCTGACCTGGTGGATAAGTGTGGTTTGAATAAAGAAGTGCATGCAAATTCTTGGTTAATGTAGTTGGCTATAGGTACAAAGAAGTGGGTTCATCATTGGGTAAGAGCTTGTGCATTTGATTTGAATAGTATGCGTACCTCAGCACATTTGAATGTATTACTGTTGTGATCATATAGTATGTTGTTTGGCAGGGATTGGTTGTACCTTCATAGAACCAAGGTGTATTGTTATGACAAATCCATTGAATGCTTGGATGACAATGGAGAATAAAGAGTCTTGTGAGGTAAGAAGAAAGCAACGGTAGTTAGAATGGTGATAGTTATGCAGGCCAAGCGTAGTCGTAGGAAAGGGTGTGTGTTATTTGCAGTGCACATTTCTAGTGATAAATGTAAGGAAGTTGAGGATGCAGATGTTTTGAGCAGGTACCCAGTTCTACATCAGTTTTAGGATGTATTTCCTGTAGATATTTCAAAGTTTCCACCTCACAGGGAAGTAGACATTTCTATTGACTTGGTGCCAAGGGAAACTCCGGCATCAAAGGCACCTTACAGGATGAGTACACCTGAGTTGGTAGAGTTGAAGCTATAGTTGAAGGAAATGTTGGACAAGGGATACATTAGGCAATGACTAAAAGTAGTTAAATCAAGTGACCATCAAGAACATGTATCTGTTACCGAGGATTAATGAATTGCTTAATTAGTTGAAGGGAGCGACAGTGTTCTTGAAGATTGATTTGAGAACCGAATATCATCGGATACGCATTAAAGAAGAGGACATCTACAAGACAACTTTCTGAACCAGGTATGGCCATTATGGGTTTGTTGTAGTTCCATTGGTTTAACTAATGCTCTAGCTACCTTTATGTTCTTGATGAATAGTGTGTTGTGTCCGTATTTGGACAAGTTTTTTATTGTGTTCTTTGATGATATATTGGTATATTATAAAAAATGAAGAAAATCATGTCAAGATTTTAGCAGCAATTTTGATATTATTGAGAGAGAATCAGTTGTATGTTAAGCTCATCAAGTGCAGATTCTTTAAGACTGAGGTACACTACTTGGGACACGTGGTTTCTAAGGATGGCATAGCAGTGGACCCAGAAAAGGTAAGATCTATCATGGAGTGGGTAGTTCCCAGGAATGTGGATGAGGTGAGATCTTTCATGGGGCTAGCAAGTTATTACAGGAGGTTCATCAGGAACTTCTTGCAGATTTATTATCTTATCACAACATTGCAAAGGAAAGGTAAGAGGTTTGAATGGACAGAGGAGTGTGCGTCCATTTTTTAGCAACTCAAGCAGTTGTTGACACATGCATGAGTGTTAAATATTGCCAATGTGGACAAAGAGTTTGTAATATGTACATATGCTTGTAAGAGAGGAATTGATGGAGTCCTTATGCAGGATGGACAGGTGGTATGCTATGAGTCACGGAAACTAAAATAGCATGAGAAGAACTACCCGCTACATATCTTAAGTTGGCAGTGGTCATACATGCATTGAACATGTGTAGGAAATATCTTCTTGGTAGGAGGTTTGTATTGATGAGTGATCATAGTGGTTTGTGGTATCAATTTAACCAACCGAATTTGATTGCAGGTAGGCTCAGTCGCTGGCCACGATCAGTGAGTTCGATTTTGAGATCAGGTATATCAAAGATAAAGACAACAAGATCGAAAATGCTCTTAACAGGAGGATACATGTAAATCACATAGCAGGTATGAGCTCCTACGGGATGGATTTACAAGATAGGATCTTACAAGCAGGTCAATAGGATGTCAGGTATCTGGAGATTGTGCACAAGTTGCAGCAGAGTTCAGCTAGTGGTACAAGTACAGGTTTAGAGACATGATATATGTGCCAGATAGTAGTGAGCTCAAGAAGGCGAGATTGAGGGAGTTTCATGCGAAACCATATTTAGGTCACCCAAGATATCAGAAGATGCTAACAACAGTGCCGAAATTATATTATTGGCCGAATTTGAAGTGATATGTAGCAGAGGTTTTGGCTAGGTGCTTGGATTTTCAGCAGATGAAGGTAGAGTGTAAGCATCCATGTGGGCTTCTATAGCTGATTCTGATTCCAGAGTGGAAATGGGAGGTCATTTCCATGGAATTTATAAGAGGTTTGCCGAGGACAGTGAGACAACGTGATTCCATCATGGTAGTGGTGGGCAGGTTGATAAAGGAAACACACTTCATTACAGTGAAGTCTACATTCTCAGCGAGTGATGTAACACACATCTTCATCAAGGACGTGGTCAGATTGCATGGAGTTCCGAATAATATTGTGTCAGACAGGGATGTGAAGTTCACTTCCAAGTTTTAGAAGGATTTATTTGCAGGTTTGGCTACAGAGTTAGCCTTCAGTACATCTTATCATCCACAGATAGATGGGCAGACAAAGAGGGTCAACAGGATATTGGAGGACATGTTGAGGATGTATGTGATGCATCAAAAGTGGAAGTGGAAAGAGTACCTTCCACTGGCAGAGCGTGCTTACAACAATGGGTACTATGAGTCACTAAGGATGAGCCTGTTTGAGGCGTTGTATGGGAATAGTTTTAATACTCCCATCAGTTGGAGTGATCTGGTGAACAGGGTGTTGATTAGACCAGACATGTTGGAATACATGGAGCGAGGAATGCAGGTAATCAAGAGGAATTTGAAATTAGCACGGGATAGACAGAAAAACTACGCAGATCAAAATAGGTTGTTCAAGGAGTTCCATGTTGGGAAATAGGTGTACTTGCACATCAAACCAAAGAAGAGATCCTTGCAGATTGGATAATGTGAAAAGTTGTCAGCCCGGTTTTTTAGATCTTTCAGGAATATTGAGAGGATTGGGCCAGTAGCCTATCAACTTGCACTGCCTTCGATAATGAAATTCCATGATGTTTTCCATGTGTCATTGCTTAAGAAGTATGTTAAAGATGTTAATCATATGATTGACTAGTCTGTATTGCAGGTGGAGCCAGAAGGATAGTTCCAGTAGGAACGACAGTGTATATTGCAGAGAAAGGTTCTCATGCTCTGGAAATGAGCAATCAAGTACGTTAAAGTGCAATGGAAGCAATTTTGGCCCAATGAATCTACATGGGAGATGGTGGATCAGACGTGGGCTATGTACCCTTGCTTATTCATTGGTTGAGCGGATGTTTTGGTACATGTTTTGGTGATGTTTGGTATATGTACATATGTATACAGATGTAAATACCACCATGAGATATGTTATAAATATTCAATAAGGGGTATGGTTTTCATGTCATTATGATGTTCTACTTATTATGTTGTCATGTTGGTTTGCTTCTCAACAGGATGATAATTGTAAATACTGCAATGAGCTAATCTATAAAGCTCCATGGGTAGTATGTTTTTCTTACAGAAGCCTTGTTGGCTCTAGGTGTTCTTGAATACCGAGGATGGTGTTCCCCCAAGGGGGAGGGTTCTATAACAACCCTAGTGAAAATTCCATGTAATAAAAGTTAATAAAGGAAAAATAATAACCACAGTTGTTGGGATGTTTATTCCAAGCTGAATGTTGGGAAAAAGCATAGTGATGGGGATAACTGGTGATTTGTTAATGGCTAAGGAAATTCGAAAAGGAAATGACAAATTCTTTGGAAAGGAAAAATGGTATTTTGGCACATTTATTTATGAAAATAATGGAAAATGAAGAAAATAGAGGCCTCATTAATAAAAAGGCTTCCGAGGATCAGTTCTCAGACTTTTGTCAGTTTAATTTTGGATCTCTCTCTCTATTCTCTTTCTCTCATACTCTTGGACACATACAGTATTTTTGAAGCACTCTTGGAGAAGTGTGGCATACTTAGAGTTTTGGAGAAAGAAGGCAAAGGAAGAGAAGGAAAGTACAAGACAAAATTGAAATTAGCAACTACATCGGGTTTTGCTTGCAAGTACTGAGTTGCATGTATGTTTTCCTAAATAGTTTTGGCATGCATGGCATATGCATGTGGTTTATTGGTCATGATTTATCATTGGCATGGATGTTTGCCTATATTGACAGTGGAGTTTCCTAACCTTGCCATTTCTTGGATAGCCATAGTGTTGTGGGTTTATTTCTTTACTTTTCTAGTTGGTCCTCATGTTTCCTTTAGCTTGGGTTGAGTTACTAATTCCTAGAAGCGATGGTTAGATAAACACTCTAGAAGCCCAGTAACAGCATGGGTTGAGTTACTAGTCCTGGAAGCCTTGGTTGGAAAAACACTTTGGAATCCCTTGGTGGGTTGAGTTACTAGTCCTAGAAGCCCTGGTTGGAAAAAGCGCTTTGGAAACCCTGTATTAGCTGTGGGTTGAGTTACTAGTCCTGGAGCCTTTGCATGAACAAATGCTCTAGAGCCCTGGGAGGCTTGGGTAGAGACCAATATGGCAATGGTTTCTGATGTTCGACCGTGAGGTGGAATCATTGTTGAATGGGTTGAAGTGGTGATCAGAACTTAAACCAGAATGCAAAAACTTACATATATAATCATAAACATAGAGATGTAGCATAAAAACACTTCATTTCATTAATAGAAAAATATTGAACTATGCTTACACACAGAATGGAAATAAGATAGCTCAGGCGATGGTAGCTTATCTCTGAGAAGAGATGTGGCGGATACACACCTCTGAACTATGTTACAAGGATACCAAAAAGATATTTAATTGAAATTATGATTTATTCATTGTTAGAAAGTGTTAATTCATGATTTAAAAACACCATTAAATACATAAGCATGAAGAATTGTTAAGAAATTTTTTATCATATTAGACTATCAAACCATGAGAAGAAAAGTGATGCAAGAGATTATTAACGGAGTTTGGATATCTTCAAGCCTACATCTTCGGGCCCTGGTCTTGAATGGGGGGGCCTTTATATTAGAAATTCAAAGCCAAAAAATACATCAAAGCTACATCAACAAGATCCCTGGCTGGTCTAGTTGTGTTCTGCTCAACCTTAGAAATCCGACGCAACATACGGCTCAGAAAAAGATCTCTTACAACTCCTAGAATAAACCAACAAAGTTCTGCCTCAAAATCCCCAAAGCTACACTAAAACTCTTCTCTGTTGCACAACATTTCTCAACTCCTCTCTACGCTTCATGGCATTACATTACATGTATATATAGTGTTTATGACTAACCTTAATGGAAAACATAGCAATGTATTAAATCACATTTCTCATTGTTATAACAATATACAATATTGTTTAGAACCACAACATATATTACATTCAGTGCAATGGAAACTATGCACATATCAACCATATACTATGTTTTAACTCCGACACATTTATATGGTTTCCCCAAACTTAGTATATAGTTAAAACCAAAACCAATCGTATGTGAATGGTGGAGTGGTGGAACTATTGCGGTTATGGTGGAACTACGTCTTAAACATAGCATAGCAACATAACCTATTGACATGTGCACAAAACATTACATAACAAATCGCATATTATGGGCGGTCGATAGAGCTGCGGACCGTGGCATTATCGTTGAACTACGTATTAAATGTAGTAGAAAATTCTCGGTGGTGATGGAATCACATTAGAGCCTGTGGAAAGAACGTTACATCCACATCAAATATAGTATGTGAACATGGTGGAGTGGTGGAACTGCGTGGCAAGTGTGAACACAGTGGAACGGCGCATCCCGTGGCATCCAATGGTGTTAAACCATAAATTTCTTTAACCGCTACATTTGTTGTTTGTGAGCATCGCTTACCATATGATTTCACACTTTAATATTAATCCACCACCATAGCTTCATAACATATGTCATTGACATGGTTTATAACATATGCCCCATTCCATTGTTTTATAAATCAAATGCACATTACATGTTTAATATATGTTATGTGTGCATTTTAATATATGGTTTTTGTTTTTAAAAAAGACATTTTAATAGATACATGCCATCACCATGTAAAAATCACCTTTTAACCTATTATTTCACCTTGCAACCAAACTTGAGATATTACCACTATAACAAAGCTAGAGATCTACCACTGAGTTAAACGTGTATGTTTGCCATGTGTCGAGCAGTAAAACATTGTTTCGTCTCAAACTTCCACAAGCAATTCCTCGTTCATTCAGAGGTCAAATGCACCTGTTCAAGTTGCATTGGAGTCGTTTCAGCGAGATCTACGCAATGGTGTTGCTTCCACTTGAATATAGTAACTTTGAATTTTAGGCTTTTTCTAGATCCTTGATCATCCATTGATCAATTTCGGATCATTTCCTCCCCTCTTAGACCTTTTGGACCACCAAAAGCCTAAAGTTCCATAAGACCAATGTGGGTTCCATTTTCCTACTTGTCCGGTATCTTTCCACTCTGTTATGAACCTGTACACTTTACTCATCCATGCAATCATCAGCAAAACAAACAAACTACAGAATATATCAAGTCCTTTTCCATCCACATCTACATTCATATTTGTTGTTAATATCCAAACACCACTAAACAATAATAAACCCATTAACAACATTAAAAGTATTGACATAGCTAAAACCATACCCTACTTTCCTTTCATAGATGAAACAAAAATGAACTTATCACACTACAAGTCTTGTTGATGTACAATTTTGGATTCCTTAAGCAAAGTTATCTGTTTGTAATTAGCTTTAATGATCCCTTGCTTAAGTTCTTTAGATTGTACAACAACACCTTTCCTAGCATAAGCTGCTTGTTTTAACTGCTCAACTATAAAAACAGATTTATCGCTTTTGTGTGATGAGAATGTACAACATATTCAACTCCTTTTTTGAACAAGTGATACTGATTAGCTTTCCTGTAAAAGATCGCTTTTATATCATATAAATACGGGCTGCCCAAGACCATCCCACGTGTATCTAGTTTTACCACATCACATGTCACCTTATCCTTAAATTGAGAAGTTATTGCAAATGGTAACATGCATTTCTCAGTTACTCACAATTTATGATTTCTTCTCATACAAATTAAAGTGTACTGTTTATGATGCTTTATGGTTTTCAATCCCAATTGCTTAACAGCTATTTCTGAAATTAGGTTAGTTTGAGATCCACTATCCAACAACGTGTCGATATTTGTATGTTTCATAACAATCCTTATATGAAATAACTTGCCTCTAGAGTTGTTAGAATCATTACCTTTGTCGGATTTACCAGTGATAATCAATGATGTGATCTGTGTCTCATTGCCTGAATCTAACCCTAGGCCCAATGGTTTCATTGTTGCTCCAACCTTTTGCTTCCCTTTTCTAGCCCACTTTGGTTTATTTTTGGGATGCCATTGCCAACAGTGATCCTCGTCATGGCCCTCTTTCTTGCAATGTTTACAAGAGATATTTTTCAACCTCCTTCTTGCCGAAGTTTACTTTCTTCACTTTCCCTTTTCCCTTGCTTTCCATTCTAGCTGTCGATTTTGATGATACCCCAACTCCCAAATTACCTGCTTCAATGTAAGTCGCTTGTACTACCACTTCATCCAAGTTAGTAGGACTGAACATAAATACAGTATTGCGAACATACTCAGGTAATCCTCCTATGTCTTTCATTAGATTTTATTGAGTATACAAAGGAATATCTAGCATCAATGCCTTCTTACAAAACTCATTTGTATATTCCTGCACTGAATGACCTTTCCTTACTTTTAGTCCTTGCCATTCTGTTAAAGATTTTTCCTTATATCCCAATGGATAAAATTGTTTTCTAACTGCAGTAATAAAATCAAACCATGATGGAAAAATCTTACCGATATGCTAAGTGCCTTTCGGTAACTTACTCTTCCACCAGATCAATGTTGTGCTTTCTAAACGAAGCGATTTAAGTCTGATTTTGACTTCATCTTCAGTGATCTATTGCACACCACCGTAGACCTCCATTTTCCTTACCCAGTTGTCAAGATTATCGACATCAAATTCTCCATTGTACATGGGTAACTCAAACTTAACATCGAGTTTCAATAACGGTTTCGAAGTTTCAAGTGGATTCAAGAGAGAAGTGATAGGGTCTTTTTGATCGCCTTCATCTTCTTTTCCAGATTGTGATGTATTTCCTTCTTCATCTTTAGACTTTGTTTTCTTAAACTCTCGATCCATTTCTTCGACCATGGCTCACAAGGTCATGAAAGCATCTATGAAACCTGCATCAAATCCAAATGGATAATCACCGCTTCCTTCTTCAGCCATCTCTTGTCCTCAAGTTGTCCTTCTCCTAGAGCCAACCTCTGGATCTCCTGCAACAAGTTATCCTTCACCAATCTTTGATTTTTTCTTGGTGATCATGCACACTTCAAATCACAATTAACAACAACCTGCTCTGATACCAAATGATCCCAAAAAGATATTTAATTGAAATTGTGATTTATTAACTGTTAGAAAGTGTTATTACATGATTTAAAAACACCATTAAATACATAAGCATGGATAACTGTTAATAAATTTTGCAGCATATTAGAACAGAAAACCATGAGAAGAAAAGTGACACAAGAGATTATTAACAGAGTTATCTTCAAGCCTACATCTCCAAGCCTTCGTCATCAATGGGGAGGCCTCTATATTAGAAATTCAAAGCCAAAAAAATACATCAAAGCTAAATCAACTAGATCCTTGGCTGGTACAGTTGTGTTCTACTCGATCTCAGAAATCCAATGCAACTAACTACTCTGAAAAAGACCTCTTACAACTCCCGAAATAAACCTACAAAGTTTTGCCTCCAAAATCCCCAAAGCTGTACTAAAACTCTTCTCTACTCTACAAAATGTCACAACTCCTCTCCACCCTTCATGGCATTACATTACATGTATATATAGTGTTGGTGACTAACTTTAATGGCAAACATAGCAATGTATTAAATTACATTTTGCATTGTTATAGCCATATACAATATTGTTTAGAACCACACCAAATATTACATTCGGTGCAATGGAAACTATGCACATATCAACCATATACTATGTTTAACTCGGCGCGTTTATCCTGTGGCATCCGACAGTGTTAAACCATAAACTTCGTTCATCGTTTCATTGGTCGTTTGTGAGCACCGCTTACCATATGATTTCACACTTTAATATTAATCCACCACCATAGCTTCATAACATATGTCGTTGACATGGTTTATAACATATGCGCCATTCCATTGTTTTATAAATAAAATGCGCACTACATGTTTAATATTTGTTATGTGTGCATTTTAATAGATGGTTTTTGTTGCTGCTCCAACCCGTCTCAATGCAGGAAGTAGAAGATGGGATGACCCAACTCAAGGATGGCAAGGCACCAGGTCCTGATGTCTTCACCACCAACTTCTTTCATGAGTTATGGGAGCTCATCAACATAGAGGTTTGGGAACTAGTGGAAGAATCAAGATCTATGCACTGGATTATCCCCTCCCTAAATGCTAATTTCATAGCATTAGTCCCCAAAGGGGATGAATCAAATACACCAGACAAATATAGGCCGATTGCATTATGCAATTTCATCTACAAACTCATCTCCAAAGTATTGGTGAACCGGCTCAAACCTCTACTCCCTCTTCTCATCTTGCCGGAGCAGACTGGATATGTAGAAGGGCGTCATATAATGGATGGCATTATTCTTTCAAATGAAGTGATCCACTCCCTGAAACTACTCAAAAATCCAGGTATGATTCTAAAGCTTGATCTCTCCAAAGCTTTCGATAAACTTAGTTGGGAATATATTCATCAAATGTTATTGGCTTTTGGCTTCAATGCCACATGGACAAGGTGGATAATGAATATCATCACCTCTCTCTGTTTCTCGGTCCTGCTCAATGGTTCTCCCTCTGTGCCCTTTCGCCCCTCTAGAGGTATTCGTCAAGGGGATCCCCTATTCCCCCTTCCTTTTTGTCCTCATGGCAGAAGGACTTAGCTGTCTACTTCACCATGTTATCTCCTCTCATGCTCTAAGGGGTATCTCTCTACATGGTCTCCATCCTTTATCCCATCAATAGTTTGTAGATGATAGAATGCTTTTTGGTCATCCCTCATCCCAAGAGGCAAAAGCCTTCAAAGCCCTACTCTCTCTATTCTCTGAAGTCTCTGGAACCTATATCAATGCATTCAAATCCCAACTTTTCTTTTTCAATACCCCAGTCACCACTCAAAAAAACATTGCTCGAATTCTGGGATTCTCCATAGCAACACTTCCCTCAAAATACTTGGTGGCTCCTCTGCTGGACGCGGCCATTAAACATGCTTCCTGGAGGATGCTTCTCAACAAATTGGAATCAAGACTTTCTTCCTGGACTTTCCGCTCACTCAACATAGCTAGCAGATTCATACTGATCAAATCTGTTCTCCAAGCTATGCCTTTGTATCTTTTCTCTATTTTGGCAGCACCCAAATGGGTTCTCAAGGCAATCCGCAATCTTCAAAGAAGTTTTATGTGGGGCTCCACAGGGCTCAATAGGAAATGGGCTCTTGTCAATTGGAAAGAAGTCTGCCAGCCAAAATCAAATGGTGGGATCGGATTAAGGGATCCTCTCCAAAGCAACAATACGATGGGAGCCCGGATATGGTGGAATTGGATTGCCAAATCACACATCCCCTGGGCACGGCTCTGGCAAGAAAAATATGTGCCAGGAAGTCAATGGGACGATCTCATAAGAATCAGCCCTACCATTCCAAGATCCATGATTTGGAATGCCGCCAAGCTTCACAGTGCCTTCATACAAGAGCATAGCTTCTGGGAAATCCACTCAGGCACCACAGCTAGGTTCTAGGAGGACTCATGGCAGCAGCTCCCAAAATTTTCCTCTCTCTTCCACAAGCCAATCTGGCAGGCTTCTATGCAGCAAGCCAATCTCACTCATGTTTATCAATTCTGGCAGCATCAACCGTCTCAAGAATTTAAATTATGGAAACCCGCTAGCACCTGGCAGACCAATTAGCTAGAAGAAACCTACACAGAAAGTGAACATGAGTTAAATCATAGAAGAATCAAGCACTCGAATCAGCAGGACAAACTAAGATGGGGACATACGCCAAAAGGCATGTTCACCACCAAGGAAGCATACCAATTACGCTACTCTAACACTCATAGAGCAAAGGATCAACTCTGGGATCAGGTTTGGCGACCAGGACTCTGGCCTAAGGGTTCCACCTTTCTATGGTTCTTAGGTAAGAGGCGTATCCTTAGGATAATCTACAAAAAAGGGGATTCATTGGACCATCGAGATGTCCCAACTGCAATCTCAACTCAGAAACCATCTTACATCTCATGGACACTTGTCCACTAGCTACTCAGTTATGGGAGAAAATTGATCAATGTAATAGAAGATCAGGAAAACGACAGGGGGACATAGCAGATACCATAAGAACATGGCCAAATCACCCTTTCCATAGCTCTCTGCTAAACTCGTTGTGGAACATTATCCTAGGCTTTCTCTACTGGATACTATGGAAGGAAAGGAACAATAGAGTCTTCAACAATAACAGCAGGCCGATAGAAACGCTATGGCTTTTCTTGAAGCAAAATCTCCAAGAAACTTTGGCTATTTGACATTGGCAAGACACAGATTTGCCGGACTCTCCTCAGGAGCGCCTCATCATGAAATCTTGGAATCTCGATCTGTCCTACTTGACCCATGTCAAATCCCGTCCCCCAACCAATTCTGCCTCCCCTCTCAAGTGGTCCCCTCCTGCCTGAAGCTCTTATAAATTGAACTTTGATGGGGCAGCCAAGGGTAATCCTGGGCCGGCTGGTTATGGAGGGGTCTTCATAAATGAAAAAGGAGCAGCATTGCATATCTAATATGGAACGATTGGCAAAGATACCAACAACGTTGTGGAATTGGAAGGTCTGTGGAAAGGGATTTGCATTGCAGACCAAAAAAACATCTTCCCGCTAGAGGTAGGGGGAGACTCCATTATCCTAATTACTGCAGCTACAAGGATTCAAGCAGGCACCTCGGCAGCTAAGATAGCTTCCAGTTGGAGGTTGCTCAGTACATTGGAAACTCTAGAGGAAAGGCTCAGGCACTCCCATAGTATCACCTTCAGGCATGTAAGGCGCACAACCAATAAGGTAGCAGATAGATTGGCCAACCAAGGGGTCAACCAGCAGCTCCCTTCCTTCCCAGGTCCTCTTAGTGCCTCAGATGATGCACAACTCAAACAAGAATGCATTTCTTTGGTGCTACAGGACTACCCGATCCCTGCTGCGGGTGCTTGAAATGAGACATGGTACGAAGGCAGCGCGTCGACTGGGCAGGTGGCAGCCCAGTTGCGCCATATGTTATTGCAATGGGACGGCACGCTGTCCTCGCACACCTACATTAAATGCAGCATTCGCCACACCTCTCCAGCTCCCAGTTCATAGCACGATGGTGGTCTGGTTGTTCGTCACTCCCGCGCTACTGCTCCAGGCCTTCAACTCTGTAATGGTTGCTGCTCTGGGCGATTATCTGTGCCATTTAGTCAACCTGTCTCTGCTAGCTTGGTTCTACTGCTCGACTCTGGCTTCAAAGGTTCACAGTGTCACTTGGTCTATGTTTCCGTCTCACTCGACGCATCCACTCCTCAGGCACCTCCCTCTCTGCATTTACCTTTGTTTCTGCCTCTCTCTGTGCATCAATTCCTCGCCCCTCGATGCTTCCGCCCCTCTGTGCTTTCACCCCCCTGTGACATATCCTGGTTCATCAATATGCCGCGCGAACGACTCAGACTAGTGAGTAGGCGGGGCAACTCACGAGGTCGTGCCATTCATTAGCACTCCTCCACCACCTCAGACCCATCCTCAGACGCGCTGGAGTCTGGTCGAGCTAATTACCCAACTACTAGAAGTGGCAGGGGAAGAGGTAGAGGGCGTGCTAGGAATGACGTCTGTGAGCACAGTGCACATCCCACTGCCCGTTTCCACATTCCATGCTCCCTGGCGAACTCCTCCTTTATAGTCTCAGTCACGATTGAAAAATGTGAGAACGCGGCTCATCTCGAGGCCCCGGCAGAGCAGAGGCGAGCCAATCCCAATGTCGACCAGCGCCAAGTCACAAGAGGCCTGTCCGCTGTGAACCCTGAAGCTGATGCAAGTCCAAGCGCACCGGCAAGAGAAGCGGTCCATTTGTCAGACTCAAGTGACTTAGAGAAATTTGGGTGCAATATTGTTGAGGAACAATTGTCTACCTCAGTTTACCAATGAACCAACCAACGCCTCAGTTTTTGTTCTGCAGCCGAAGTAGGAGTTCACCTCCCTTTCAATCTACTGCATCTGTGCTTATTTCAGGTCTTTGTCAAC
Organism: Pinus taeda; assembly: GCA_000404065.3. NCBI lineage: Eukaryota > Viridiplantae > Streptophyta > Pinopsida > Pinales > Pinaceae > Pinus > Pinus taeda. The sequence continues at coordinate 16,631 of APFE030363343.1, read as the reverse complement.
TCCACTTGATGGAGTATGTCATTGTTTTGTTTATGTTGGAGTCTGTTTTAGTTCTGTTTATGCTGGAGCCAACAAAGTTTAACCTCGTCATGAATTTTTGCATGGTTATTTTTGGGGTTTTTGGAAAGGTTAATATTCTTGAAAGTTATCCACTCTGATGTAAGTCTATCGCTAGCTCCATAGTCAGGATGACGAGAATTACTCTGTCAAATGCCATCCTCCAACCAAGAATCTTCGAGGCTTGCCTCACTATAACAATTTTTGTATAATAATAGGAGTAGACCAATTGAGAAAAAAAAATATATGGCTTTTGTTTTTAAAAATAACATTATAATAGATACATGCCATCGCCATGTAAAAAACACCTTTTAACCTGTTATTTCACGTTGCAACCAACCTTGAGATATTACCACTGTACTTGATTGTCTTCTTAATCATGTACTTGCCTTCTTCTTCATAGAGTCACCATCATCATGTCCTTGATTTCCTTCTTCATCACCTTGTCTTCTTCAACATATGGTCACCATCATTTTGTAGTCTTCATTATTAGGATCACCGGAGGTAAGGACATCAAGCTTCACATCATTGGAGGTAGGAAATGTCATCACGTGTATTTCTTCTAGGCCTTCATCAAGTATAGAGATATGGTAGCATTTCATTATGATCAAGATACATGATTGACACTTCATTTGTGTCTTCATCACTTAAACAAGAGTTGTAGTCATCCTCTAGCATCTTCAAGAATATTTTCCATCCCGGTCACTATCATACCAACAATTGAAATCAATGACAACCTAGATTAACAGTGGGATGAAATGGTCCTTGGAAAATGTTCACTTGTTCAATTTAGCAGTCTTAGTATACTTCAACTAAGAGCCTAATTCTTTGCATAGAGTCAATAGGAACATTCAACTTTAACACATTGTACCAAGCCACCAACGAAGGAACCACAAATGGATACATTGTATATGATTAATTGTGAAAGTTGTTGCTTGATCTAGAAATTGTTAAGTGAAGAGAGCTTCATTCTTGTTCTCATATTAGTTTTCTTCCATGAGACCCTGCTAAGGGTAGATGGAGGTTGAATGATTAACATTAATATCTAGGTATGCATCATTAATGTCAACACTTATATCATTTGATGTTGTTCAATAAGATAGGCATTGACCTTTTTGGCCTACAAGTAACAACATTCATTATCAAAATGGCGATATCTATTATTGATAGAATCATTGTTTCTTCTCCCCTTTGCTAGTCAAGCTAGGTGTTTCTTGATTATGAGCAACAATGATCAACTCACCATCTTGGAATATATTTAGGAGGGATGATCCAAGAAGGAAATTGGGAAGAGCTTGAGCTTTTTGTCAATGTGAGAAAGAAAACCTAAAGTATACTTTATGAAAAATGGTTTGCTTTTGATGTTTAGTTGTAAAAGGTGGCTACATCCTCCATTGGATGGCACATCTTTTCACATCCTACAGTCCCAACCCTCCCCTCCAAATTGATAGTCTATGATAATAACATCTAAGAGATAACTCACAATCCTTGTCGAAGGAGAAAAATGACATAGAATAACTCAGAGTGCTTATCAAAAGAGAAAACTGACATAGTGTGAGGGTTCTTTGATTATTATAATTCAGTTCAATTATTTAATTCCTAAAATAGGATATGAAAATTTCATCGTGATGACATGGAAAGGGGTTTTGACCCTTCTTTTATATCTACATGCTTTTTTTTTTTAAAATTAACAAACACTATAGTGGATTATATTTTTGCTTCGATGACATGGATTGTGCTTTTGTTGTCTAGTCATAGCCTTTTTTATCTTGTTGTAAAAGCTGGAGCATCTTTCCACATTATGAAATATGAGTCCTCCTTTGCAAATGGAATTGGTATCAACATCTAAGAGATAAATATAACCAACATTGCAGTCCCAACCCTTTACTCTTAATAAAATTGGCAATCTGTGATAGTAAAGTGCGAGAGATAATTGGTGTTGCTTATCAAACAAGTTAGATCAATAGTCAAGGATCTTGATTGCTTTAATTCAATTCAATTTTTAACTTCATATTGGTGTTGGCATTGTAGTGCCTCTCCTCCTCCTCTTAGAGTTTCCTGCATTGTGTGGATTTATTAATTCTTCAACATATAGTTGTTGAGATAGGAGAGATTACATTTTAGAATATGGGCTTTTGGCATTAAGAAACTAGTAAACGACATCTTGAACAAATATGGCAAAGGAAAGAACCAATTATAGAAACCCACAAAAAAACATTAAAAGTGGAGTGGGAATAAAATAATTGTGATTTTGAACTAATTTCGTAGCAAAGGAAGTAGATGTCTTTCTAAAAAAAAAAGATAGGAACATGAAAATAAAATGTTTCCAGTTGAGCAAAGGGTTAAAGGAAACAACTTGAGCTTTTGAGACACGGTGTATAGGTATGTGTCCAACGGTGTTAACACAAGCTCATATTAACATTCTTCAAGTTGTTGCTAACTACCTAGAACGATGTTTTTTTTTTGTAAGTTGAGTAGGTCCTTTTCTATTAACATAAAAACAGTATTTACAAAAATCTTGGTGGTCTCACCTCGCCCCGAAGGGAAACTGAGTATCTTGATCACACAAAAGTTTTCCCAACAAAACACAATTTAAAGTATCTAGCTGATCAAAGCCATACGTCATGTTCAGAAACTGTTTCGATATCTATACTGATACCTATATCCTACGTTCTATAGATAGAACAGCTACAGAATACATGCCTACAATGAAACAGAAAAAACAAGACAGAACGCGAGAGCATTAAAGAAGAATTGGAGCTCTACTTATCAGGCTCAGCTTGCTGGACTGATTCCTTCTTAACCAGCACTCCGCTTGCCATGAGCTGATGCTGCAGATCCTCCAGTCTTTTTTCTTGTAGAAGCATGGTGATGACTATGTCTTTCAATTCCTTTTTAACATTTGGAAGACTCTGAACCATCTCTGCCATCTCTTTGGCTACCTGTTCTAAGGCTTTTTCCATAAGCCTTTTCATGACCCAATATAAGTGGAGGGATTGCTTATAGAGGGTCATTCTCCCTTTGGTATGGCCAGGGTCAGGCATAATGGCACTCCAGTCTTCCATCTCTTCTTCAGAAGGAGCCTGAATGGCTTCTTCTTCCCAGTGCTCCATGATTCTTCTGATCTTGGGGTTAGAATTCACCCTATAATCCTGCTCTGCGATTCTAATTATGTCTGCAATTTTTTGTCTTATCTGCCGATCACCGTTACCCGCTTCCGGTTCAGAATCCGCCTCCGGGGTTGGGCTGCACTGCTGCCCTCTCCTTCCTCTTCTCACCGCCGGGTCCCTTCTTCGGCGTCCACCACAGCCTCTTCGACCTCTGCCTCCTCTGCCTCTGCTGCGCAGGCCACCCCTGCCTCCGCCTGTGGAGCGACCTTCGCCTTCCTCTGCATGCTCACTATCCTCCTCTGGCAGACGTTTCCACCGCATTTTCCATGGGTCCTCAGCCTGAATTCTTTTCTGCTCGTCGCTCTCCTCCTCAGAAATCTCCAGAACCTATCTATTTCGATTACCTGCATCCTCCACTTTTTGTTTGCCCTTCCTGTCAGCTGCGGGATTGCGCTGGTCTTCAGCCCCCCCCCTGCGCGTCCATCGTCTCACACTTCCACTTCCTTCCACCTCCATTTGTCTCCGTCCTCTGTAAACTTCACCACCTTCTTGCCTTACGGGATCCTCCAGACTGCACCAGCTCTCAGGGAAACGGCCAGCAGGTGTCTTGCATTTCTCATAACCAAAAGCTCGTCGCCTTCCTTCGCTCTTTAAATGCAGCTATGCTTTGGTATCATTACCGGAGTTGTGGTTCCAGACAGTCCCCAGACCCTCGTCATGATGGCACCTCCACCTCGCCGCCCTTCCATCCTGTCCCGTAGACATACCACCTGCTCGACTCATCCAAGGATCTGCAACCTTCCTCTGCCAGCCGCTCCACTTCCCTATTGCATTCATATCTTGATCGCTGTCGACAGTGACCCTCTTCGTGCGCCGCCGAAACATCTCCGTCCTCATTGCCAGCTCATCCAGCCCGATCGGGCGATCAGTTACCTCCTGTAGGAAGCTTGGATGCTTCTTCATGATCCTATTGTAAGATTGTTTTGAGGTCATCCCGGCTGTGATCCCTCTCTAAAGAAGACCAACTTCGATCCAGTTTACTGCCTGCTTCCTTGCTACCCCAGTTTGCGAGGAAATCTGCTGCCTTGTTCCCATCTCGTCGAACATGCTTGATGATTTTATAATCAATCTTGTTTAGCAATTCTTCAATGTCTTTGATGATGGCTGCTGTTCTCCAACTTTTAGCCACTTTATCCCACCTCTGCCCATCCTTGAGTTTCCGCAACATTTCAATCGTTATTTGCGAATCCCCTTCTATTTCCAGGTTCAGGTACCTATTTCTTACAGCTATGCTCAGGCCCTCGTGAACAGCCCAAAGTTCAGCTTCATTGTTCGTCATCTCTCCTCCCCACTCTGCAAAAACCCATCTGGTTTTCCTTTCTCCATCCCGGAAGATACCTCCAAGACCTGCCGGACCTGGGTTACCCTTTGAAGCTCCATCGAAGTTTAGTTTAATGGAGTGGACTCCAGGGTAGATAAAACGACTTGGAATTTGAATCTGTGGATTTCTTTGTTTTTCCTTTCTTGGATAGAGCAGACTGAATTCAAGGTTTAGCAGTGAGGCTATTCTCCCTTCCTATTGGTCCATCTTCCAATCATCCTCCTCCCACCTGTCGGAGAGCAACGTTTCCTTGATTGCTTTACTTATCTCTTCCCAAACTTTTTCTGGTCTACTGTTTTGCCCCCTAAAAATTCTTTTATTGTGTTCCTTCCATATGAACCAGATTACAAAGCCAACTGCTAGGCTCCATATTCTTCTGACCACTTTACTTTGGAATTGTCCGGTTCCCCATTGTCCTATGGTCAATCGAATGTTCGTCTGGTCTCTCATTGTCCTACCAAAAAGACCTCTGATCTTTTCCCATATGTGTTCTGCAAAAGGACACGTATTTAGAAGATGTTCTTGATTCTCTGCATCTCTATTACACAGGCTGCATCTGGACGGGCCTTGGAAACCCCTCTTAATAATTTTATCCCATGTTAAAATCTTTCCTTTTCTGACCAACCAGGCAAAGATTGTAACTTTTGGCCACCATTTTCCATCCCATATCTTCTTCCAATCTTGATCTTCTTCCTCCTGATTCTGCCTTGTGGTCAGGAAGTATGCTTCCTTTACTGTGAAAGACCCTCTCATTGTTTTGCCCCATCTCAGGATGTCCTCTCCAGTCCTGTTTCGTATTTTCCTGAGGTCCATTTCTCTTAAGTATTCTTCCTTTATTTCCCTATTTATGTTGTCGGTCCATTCTCCCAGTTTTTTCCACTTTCTCCACATTTCCCTGTTCTCTTCTTCCACCCAATAGTCCTTGACATTATTCAGCCCTAACCTCTGAGCTCTCTGTTGCAAATCTTGAAGGGTTTGTATTTCATTCATCTTTCTTTTTTGCTGCCATCCCTCTTCCCAGAATTTCGCTTTTTCTCCTCCCCGAATCTCCCAGAAAGCGTGCTGTTCAATCAGATCTCTGTTCTGGCTGGCCAGGTTCCAAATTGATGACCCGTTTGGGGTAGTTTGGATTCGCAGTTTTTCCTCTGTTTGTTCCGGCATGTTATATTTGTATTCCCAGATCTTCTTCCATACATCTGTCCCTCCTTGCATCCACCTCCACCATAATTTAGCCCCAAGAACCTTATTTAAAGTTTCCGGATCCCTCACCCCCAAACCTCCTTCTTCCTTCCTTTGGATCAGATTTGCCCAGGAAACGAGGGCCCATTTTCTCTGTTGAGCTGGTCCTCCCCATATAAACTTTCCAAAAATCTCCCTGAGCTTTGCACAGACTCCTTTCGAAGCTGCTCTTATGGATAGGGTATATATTGGAATTGACTGGAGAACTGCCTTTAGGAGGACTATACGGCTGGCGATGTTCATAGATCGGAACGCCCAGTTTGATAACCTCCTCTTTATTTTGTCAAAGACCTCCTGCCAATTCTTCATGCGTGTTGGATGGATGTCCAGTTGATTGCCTAGATACTTTGTGGGAAGTTCTCCTTGTTTGAATCCCAATGTTCTTGTGAGATGAGCTTTTATTGCCTCCGGGGTATTAAAAATGAAGGTACACGATTTATCCTTGTTGATCTCCATGCCAGACGCTTCTGAAAAGACCTCCAAAACTTCCTTGATTATTCTGACTTCCCTGAGGATGACTTCTCCGAATAGCATTATATCATCAACAAATTGCTGATGTGTGATGGCTAAATTGTTTCCCCAAAGCTTTAAGCCTTTGAGCTTATTTCTCCTAGATTCTCTTTTTATGATTCGCCCAAGACCATCTGCTACCAGGATAAAAAGAAAGGGTGATAAAGGATCACCTTGCCTTATCCCCCTAGAGGCGTTGAAGGGTTTTGAAGGATTACCGTTGACCAGGATTGAGAACAAGGGGGTGGAGATCATACTGAAAATCCAATCAATCCATCGCTTTTCAAAACCGTATGCTTCCAGAACCGCACAGAGATATTTCCAGTTCAGGCGATCATAAGCCTTTGAGAGGTCTAGCTTAATCATCATTCCTTTCCTCTTATGTTGATTGAGGGAGTGAATCATTTCTTGGGCCACCACTAAACCATCTAGAATTTGCCTTCCTTCAACAAAACCCGTTTGTTCAGGAGAGATAATGCTTGGGAGGAGCGGTTTCAATCTTTTTGCCACCAGCGTTGCAATTATTTTATAAATAACGTTGCACAGAGCAATTGGCCGGAATCCTTGAGCTTCTTCCGAATTATTATTTTTCGGAATTAAAGTTAAAAAGGTGGCATTCATACCTGACCACATTCTTTGCTTTACCCGGGATTCTTCGACCACTTCCAGGATGTCCTGTCCAAGGAATTGCCAGCCCGCTTGATAAAATTCTGCCGTGAAGCCGTCCGGGCCCGGTGCCTTTCCTTTCTTCATGTTCATAATTACCTCTTCTACTTCTGCTAGAGTTGCTGCGCGCATGAGTCCTTTGTTCTGTTCCTCTGTGATCATCTTTGGAATTTCCTTGCAGATTTGATTAATTGCTCCCCCTCTATCATTCTGGGATTCGGTAAGGATCCCCTTATGGTAGTCATTTAGGACTTTCTCTATTCCATCTTGTTCTATTACTTTCTCTCCTGCTTCATTTTTAATTGAGAAGATTCGGTTCCGTTGTCTATGTTGAATCATTGCTTGGTGGAAGAATTTAGTGTTCCTCTCTCCTTCCCGCAACCAATTTATTCTGGACTTCTGTCTCCATAGGATCTCCTCCTGCTTTCTCCTCTCCTCCAGCTGGCTTATTAATCTGCTCTCTTCCTTGCACTTTTCTTCAGTTCTTCCCTCCAGGATTATTTGCTGCTGTATCTCCTCCATTGCCCTTTCGAGTTTTTGTTTTTCCTCAAAGATATTCCCAAAGTCCTCCTTATTCCATTTTCTGATTTTATGTTTTATTTCCTTGTGTCTTAATTGGAAAGTATGCATTTTTCATTGTCCTCTGACTTGACTTTGTAACCACCATTCTTCCAGTTTATTAAGGAAATCCGGGTTTCTGAGCCAAAAGGATTCAAAACGGAAGGGTTTCTTGCTTTTGATTTTTTTAATGTCAATTTCCAGACTAATCGGCCAATGATCAGAGCCTAAGCCTGGGAGGATTTTGGCCTCTATGAAAACATCTTTATTCAGAACTTGCTCAGAGAGAAGGAATCTATCCAGTTTTGAGGCAATCTGATTCCTGCCACCCCGCCTATTGTTCCAGGTGAATACTCCATTTGATGTTGGGGTATCTACAAGCCTTAAATTTGCTATGAGATCATTGAAGTCTTCCATGCTTGGGTCCTGTCTCCTGATGCCTCCTCGTTTCTCTCCAAGATCCCGGATTAGATTGAAATCCCCGCCTACTATCCATAAATCCTCTGGGATTAGTTTTCTGACCGCCTGAATATTTCGCATAAACTCTTTTCGGCCCCTGGGGAGATGGGGGCCATATACCCCGGAGATGAGGAATCTTTCCTTCGTTCCTACTATCCTACACACTCCAGACAGGATTCTGGGCAGACTGATCCAATTCTCGAAGGTGACCTCCTCTGAGTTCCATAATACCGCTAAACCACCTGCTGACCCCTCCGCGTCCTGGGCCATAACTTTAAAATTTGTTTTAGATTTATCCAAAATTTCCTGTATCTGCTGTTGACTCATTTTAGTTTCTTGAATCAGCATTATACTCGGTTTATCTTTCTTCAACCTCTCCTTCAGGTACCTCTGCTTGCCTCTACTATTAAGGCCCCTTATATTCCAACTTGTGATGATCATTTACAACTTTTTGGGGGGGGGGATGAAATACCTCAGACAGAGGTATTACTTTTCCAGAATTCACAAGAGTTTCTCCTACTGTTTGGATCGTCTCATTCATGGGTTTCCTCCCTCGTTTCCTTCCTCCTTTGCCATGTCCGTCCAGTCCTACTGTCTGAGACCCTGACGCTTCTGAAAGTTCCGGTCCAATCTCCGCCGAACCTCCTTTCTTCTCCTTAAATTTTTTATAGGCCTCTTTGTACTGCTGTTTTTGAATTTCCGGGATGAATCTCTCATCAAGATGTCGCCATTCTTGCAAGAGTTTTTTCATTATGCGTTCTTCTTCAGTCCCGAACTCTTTCTGTTTGTCTGACCCTTGTTTCGGTTGCTCTTCTGGTTTATCCTGATGCTCTCCCATTTCAACTTCAGATTCTTTCATTTGACTGTTGGATTTGCCTAGGGTATCCGTTATGATTTCCATCGGGATTGTCTCCCCAACCGGTTCTTCCTGTACACCTCCTTCTGTCTCCTCTTCCTCGTCTTGGAGGGCTTGAAATTGATTTTGATTTTCCACTGGGATGTTTTTACCTTTTGTTTGCTCTTTCTGTTCCTCGGTCCGTGTCTTCTGTCTTCTGTGGACTTCCTTGAACCCCCTCTCTTCCGTTTCATTTGCCGTTGATTTCCTTTGTTCCTCTTCCATTGTTCTCTTGAGCTCTCCTTCCCTATTCTGGGGGCATTCTCTAAACAGGTGGCCATATTCATGGCACTTCCGGCACCGAAAGGGAATGTGTTCGTAATCTAAAGGTTGTTGCCAAATGTCATCATGGTATTCAACTTCCACAAATTCAGGCAAGGGTTCTGCTATATTCATATATACACAGATCCTTGCGTAAGAGGTGAATTTACCCCTTTTGGTTGATTCAGCAACTTTGACAAAAGCCCCTATTGAGTTTCCGATTCCTTCGAGAATTTCCGGATTCCAGAATTCTGAAGGCAATCCGAACAGGTGAACCCACACGGGAGCTGCAAGCAGTTTTTCTGCATCCGGGTTGTACCTTTCCTCCCAATGCCGCATGAATAACCCTGCATTATTCATAAAATATGGTCCCTCTTCGAAGATTCTTTCCTTATCCTCTAGATTCACAAAAATGACCGTGAAGAAACCCTTTGCGCCCAGTTTCAGGTCGATATGCCCTTTTGGTTTCCATTTCAATTGGATCCATTTTACTAAATCCCTCTCAGAAGGCCAAAAACCTATAAACTTACAGATTAAAGCATGGTCTTTCATATAAGTTTTATATTCTTCCAGTTTGTTGTTTGGAATGACATACCTTGGACGTTTCTGAGCCCTTGGAAGACATCTTCCCCCCATTTTCGTTTGCCATTGGTTGCCCAATACCGGAATATCCTCGGCGTTGTCCTTTTGCGGATTTGCTCTGCTACCTCCACTGGATTCCCCGGTCACAACGCTTTTAAAGGAGGGGATCTCTCCCCTCCCCGTGGTACCTTCCATGGGTTCCGTCAGGATACAGCGATCACTCTGTGCTTCACTGGCTTATTTCCCTTTACTCAGATAACAAACCAATCCGTATGGGGTCTCCTGCACGATCCCTGACCTTCGCTGATCAAAAACGCTTCTCTGTAGCGCCAACACACTGCAAACCCTAACGTTCTCTGTCAGAGCTTCTCGTCATCCCTCCTCTCATTTTTATCTTAACTACCTAGAACGATGTTAACATAAGCTCATATTGACATTCTTCAAGTTGTTGCTAACTACCTAGTTATTTCGTAGATTATAAAAATGTGAGTAGTTTAATAAATATAAGTTTAGACATTGACTGTTAACAACATCGGAAGGTGGGAAACATTAGTTCCCAACTAATCCTATGTTAAGGAAGACAAGTACACAATAGCGTTCACAAGAAGTGTTGAGGTCTTACAACTTATAGTTGTGGAAGGTTTAAAGCAATAATCTGGATGCAATGTAGAGCACATGCAACCTCCTTGGTGGACCTTATGTGCAAGATCACAAATCCATTTATAATGGATACCCCATCACTGAGAAGCTTCAAAATATGGAAAGGTTTGTTAATTTGGCTTTTCCTTCTACATTTTCCTCTATTGCCAATTGTTATGAGTATAGGTAGCCTGCATTGTACATACTCATAGAAGAAAGAAGAATGCAAGTACCGAAAGGAGAACATCAAATCATACATGTTTTACAATATTGTTTTATGTGGTTATATTTGTATAAAAATGGTGGAGAGTGATCATAGTTGACCAAGTCTCCAAGGGTTACAAGTATCTGATACAAAGTTAGGTGAGTGATCATCTTTGACCGAGTCACCAATGAAATATTAACGACAAGGTAGATAAACTACAAGACATAAAGTACAAAATAAATAACATATATATATATTACATATTTAGACTAAATCCAATATGAATTATGGACAAAGTATGATCAATTTTGCGATGACGAAAACAAATGTCGCCAATTTCTATTGATTGTACACTCTTTCTAGTGAATGACATCATTGTTTATAGGAACTAAGATGGCAGGAATAACATGATTGGATACTAGAAGAATGGATGTTGAAATGAGAGTGCATGGAATAATTGCAGGGGCATGATGTTCAATTATAGAATGTCCTCCTAATAAGAATAAGGTAATCCTTTGTTGTGGAAACACCTATGCAAAAAATATGACCTTCATATCCTTAGTTGGAGGTGAATCTTGAAGAAGATGCTAACTAGGGCATGGTCTGAAGTAAGTTGAGGATTGGAGTTGGACTCAGTGCTTAGAAAGACATCTCCATGCAAAAGTGTGAGCACTAGAAAGCAAGTAGATGAATGCCGACATGGATGCGCATTGGAACATATCAAACATTTTGAACTCGTGGATATTGATATGGTTAATAACGTATCTTCTAGCAAATGCAGAATAAGAGAAGGAAGAGATGACATTGTAGATCTTATTATCCTTGAAGAGCTTGTAGAAGTTATAATACCCACAATTTTGTGCCTTTTTGTGAAACAGGTAGGGCTTGACAAAAATCACATCTCAACAATATGAGGGTGTAACATCACAATCAACTGTATCAATGAATGGTCTAATGGAAAATCTGATAAAACACAACAAACATAAAGTAGGTACTACTTCGTGAACCCATCCAATATGATATGGTTGGGGATGAGTGGTAGAAATTTGGATTTTTTCAATCAATTGTTGAGAAAGCAGTTTCTTTTTGTTTCCATTGTCTATGATTAATTGTGCAAGTTGTTGCTTGATCTAGAAATTATGAAGTTAAGAGAGCTCCATTCTTCTATGATTAATTGTTTAAGTTGTTTCTTGATCTTGAAATTATTAAGTGAAGAGAGCTTCATTCTTGTTCTCACAATAGCTTTTTTCCATGAGAACCCACTAAGGGTGGGTGGAGGTTGAATTATTAACATTAATATCTAGGTATGCATCATTAATGTCAACACTTCTCGGTTGTTCGATGTTGTTCAATAAGAAATGCATCGACCATTTTTTCCTACAAGTCACAACATTCATTATCAAAATGATAATATCTCCAATGATAGAATTGATGTTTCTTCTTTCCTTCGCCAATCAAACTAGGTGTTTCTTGATTGTGAGCATTAGCAAGCAGCTTAGCGTCTTGGCAAATATTTAGGAGAGATGTTCCAAGGAGGAAATTGGGAAGAGTTCGAGCTTTGCATCGATGTGAGAAAGCAGACTTAAAATATACTTTATGCAAAAGGGTTTGTTGTTGTTGTTTATTGGGAACAATATTATTGCAAGCGGGTCCATTTCATTTTGGTATCATAGCTATGATATGCTCCAAGAAGTCATCAATATCATATTTGAAGATTGGATGCCTTGGACGAAATATTTTACTTGTGATCATGAAGAATTTAATTCAATTGTATTAGGGCTTGATTAAAACATATAGGTGTTGACATATGAGATATTACATTTAGGAATATGGGCTTTTGCATTAAGAAACGAATAAATGACATTTTGAGCAAATGTGGCAAATGAAAGAACAGATTAGGGAAGCCTACAAAAAAGCATTAAAAGTGGAGTAGGAAGAGAATCATGGTGATTTTGAACTAGTTTCGTAGCAAAAGTAGTAGATATTTTGTGAAGAAAGAAGAAGATAGGAATATGATAAGAAAATGTTGCTAGTTGAGCAAAGGGGTAAAGGAAACAACTTGAGCTTTTGAGGTACCGTGTGTAGGTATGTGTCCAATAGTGTTAACACAAGCCTCATCTTAACATGCTTCAAGTTGTTGCCAATTACATAGCTGTTTTGCTGATTATAAAAAAGTGAGTAGTTTAACAAATAGAAGTTTAGGCATTGACCATTAAGATGGGAAAGGCCATAGTATAACACTGACATAGGATATCTCATAGTTCTTATCAGAGGAGAATGCTTATATAAGATAACTCATAGTGCTTATGAGAGGAGAAAATTAACATAGGTTATCTCAAGAGTCTGAAGACTATTTTAATTAGATTAAATTAAATTACTTAATTCCTAAACCAGGGTATGAAAATGTTATTGTGATGACCCTTCTTCTATATCTACATGCTCTTATTTTAAAAAATTTAACCAACAAGTGGATTTATTTTTGATTCGATGACATAGATTGTGCTTTTATTACTATTTTTGCCTAGATGACATGGACTGTGCTTTTATTACTATTTTTGCTTGGAAGACATGAATTGTGCTTTTATTACTATTTTTGGTTGGATGACATAAGTCATGCTTTTTATTACTATTTTTGCCTAAATGATTTAGATTGCGCTTTTATTACTATTTTTAGTTTGCCGACATGAATTGTGCTTTATTACTATTTTTGGTTGGTTAGATGATATGGATTGTGCTTTATTACTGTTTTTGGTTGGTTAGATGATATGGATTGTGCTTTTGTGCTTTTATTGTATAGCTCTGAAAAAGGCTGGAGCGTCTTTCCGCATCTAAGAGATAATCTGAGTCGTCAGTTGCAAACAGAATTGCCATCATCATTTAATAGATAATCCGAGCCATCCGTTGCAAACAGAATTCGCATCATCCTCTGCAATTAGTAAAATTGGTTGTCTGTGATAGCAAAGTGCGAGAGATAAGTGACGTTGCTTATCGAACAGGTTATCTTAACGGTCAAGGATGTTGATTGATTTAATTCTATTCAAATTTTGGGTTCATATTGGCATTGGCATTGCAATTCCTCTCATCCTCCTCTCCCAGTTTCCTGCATTGTGTGGTCTAGTCTCGTGCGTTTGGAGCTCCGTATGTTGTGTGTGCGTATGAATGTAGTTTGGTCTCTGTTTCTGTCATGTATTTGGTGTGTCTGTCTGTCTGGTCTGCTTGTATTCTGTGAGAGGTGGAGGCAGAGGCAGAATGCTTGTGTTCCCTGACGGGCAGAGGCAGAGGTAGAGGCAGGTAGCGCATCAATTATTGAATCAAGACAACTCTGCCAGGGATCACAGTTAAATGAGGCATTGCGGTAAAATTTATGTGGCATTGCGGTAAAATTTATGTTCAAACTCTCTGTATCGATCACTCTGATTATGGGTTGTGGGTTGCAAACAAGATTAGCTGAATGAGAGAGGAATCAATTTGATTTTAGGAAATTCAATGGCATTGATCAAATCCTGTAAATAAATTGAGATGTGCAGTGTTGTTTGGTTTTTTAAATTAGATCTTCAGCATCCTTGACGAGAGGCGGCAGAATAGATCCCTACTTCGAATAATGGCCATTGGGAGCGTTTTATCTGGCAGAGCCTGCGGTTTTCTTGGTTTTTAAATCCAGATCCTCTGCATCCATGGTGAGGCGGTTTCTTGGTTTTCTAAATTAAATCCTCTGCATCCATGTTTTTTGGTTTTTTAAATTAAATGTCGTGCATCCATGGTTAGGCGGTTTCTTGTTTTTTTTTTAAAACTAGATCATCTGAATCCCTGTTACTTAGTTTTTTAACTTAGTGCGTCTGAGGCAGCAGCATAGATCCCTCGTTGCACAGAAAGCGAGAGAAACCGAGCATGTCTTTTGAATATGGCCATGGCCAGCGTTAAGCCTGCTGTAAATATGGAGTTAACGGCGACCATTCCCTTACCCGATTTTGAAGGGCGTAATTTCACCTTCGTATACGGTGCTCCAGAATTGGTTTCTGCGTTGCGGTATCGAGTGGTTTGCTCAGTAACATCATTTGTTTTACACATCGTCTCCTAATGCAGCGGCCAGTCTCCCAATGCAGCAGCCATTCTCCAATGCTTGAGCAACACCGTAAACCTTGCAAATATCATGTCTCTCCATGTGGATTCGTCCCTCGGAGGTAAGCAAAGCATTTTCTTGACTGACTCTGTTTTAAAGTCATTGTCGATTGCATGTGTGATGAAGAGATTGTTCAGATTGCAATGTACTTGCATTGAATTTCTTGTTCTCCCAGCTTTCTATGTGTTTCGTAAATAATATAAAGGATTGTTTCTCAGGTTTTGCACTGAAATATTGAGTTAAATGTAGCATCCGACTCGATGACAGATTAAGTGAGGCATTCCGGTAACTTTATTTTCCAGTATGGATCACTCTGGTTATGAGAGTTGGCAAATAAGATTAGCTGAATTTGAGAGGAATCAATTTTATTTTAGAAGATTCATCGGCATAGCTCGAATCCTGTAAATAAATTGAGATTTTCAGTGTTGTTTGGTTTCTTAAATTAGATCTTCAGCATCCTTGGCGAGAGGCCACAGTATAGATCCCTCATTTGCACATAAATGAAGAGAAACAGGGCCTGCCAATATCACGGTTGGATATGGCCATCGTCAAATTCCGTACAGCCTGCGATTTCTTGGTTTTTTAAATCAGATCCTCTGCATCTAGTGAGGCGATTTTTTGGTTTTTTAAGCTAGATCCTCTGCATCCATGTTTCTTGGTTTTTTAAATTAAATCATGTGCATCCATGGTTTCTTGGTTTTTAAAATTAAATCATATAAATTCTTGTTACTTGGTTTTTTTTAGTCAGATCGTTTGAGGCGGCAGCATAGATCCCTCGTTGCACAAAATGTGAGAGAAACAGAGCATGCCTTTTGAATATGGCCAGCGTGGAAGCATTTTTCAGAGGAGAAATTCCTGAGAGCCTGCTGTTAAAAGATGGAATTAACGGCGACCCTTCGGAGGTAAGCATAGCATTTTCTTGACTGACTCTATTTTAAAGTCTTTTGTCGATTGCATGTGTGATTAGGAGATTGTTCAGATTCTACTTGCATTGAATTTCTTGTAAAAGTGGGTAAGTTTCTCTCCTAACTTTCTGTATGTTTCCTAAATACTATAAGGGATGGTTTCTTTCTGCATTAGCTATCTCAGGTTTTACACTGAATTATTGATGCAATCTGCATTAGCTTTTTCTTGGTTAATCATATTACATCCAAGGGCCTAGCAATGCTCTTTAGTGATTTATTTTATAAATAATATAAGGGATTGTTTCTGCATTAGCTATCTCAGGTTTTGCTCTGAATTATTGATGCAATCTGCATTAGCTTTTTCTTGGTTAATCATATTACATCCAAGGACCCAGCAATGCTCTTCAGCGATTTATTTTATCATTAGTAGCTGAAGCCTTCCAGATGTTGGGGAATCGATTAGTCAAACTTCACCGGTCATGCTGCCTCTGTAACTATAGCTCAGATCCTTGGCTCTCCCTAACTTCCCTTCTGTGGCTCTCTAACTATAGCTTAGATTCCTCTGTTTGTATGTCTCCTCGTGCCCTTCCATATTTTCAAAATAGCAGATTGAATTTCTGGATTTAAATTTGGATTCAATGTATTCGCTTTATATTGAATTTCTGGATTTAAATTTGAATTCAATGTATTTGGGTTATATTGAATTTCTGGGTTATGTTGGACTTGTAATTTAATGGCTAAATTTTTTTCTATAGGCACATGCGGACCATATGGATTTGATTTGGGTCACCCTTTTATCCTCTCCAGCTCCCCCATTTGGGTCACCCCTTTATCCTCTCCAACTCTCCCAGACACCCTCCATACTGATGCAGAGGTTCAGTATCTAATCCAATCTCACCCACGGCCAAATTAGCCTATATATATGAGATTACATAAAACCCATACCTATTTTTTATTCATTATAATTTGGTAAATTTTCTCAAACACTGGGCTCTCTCTGTATTTAATTATTTTTAAATTTTTATTTTATGATATATTTTGTTG
>APFE030363334.1:13946-48299 GCA_000404065.3 Pinus taeda | reverse complement strand
CCATCTGGTGGTCTGTTTTTGTAACAGATATCTGGGGAGACAGTTGGTGAAGTGAAAACTGTTGTAGACATGCACGAGAGGAAGGCAGAAATGGCACGTCAAACAGATGCTTTCATTGCTCTACCAGGTGTGTGTTTTTAATAAAGTCTTAAGGAATTTTCGATGAACAGTTATCGATAGCACATGTGGAATTTTACGAATTCCATCCAAGATTCTTGAAGTTCAGATTAGTCCTGGTTTAATCACAGAGAGTTGTTAATAAGGTAGTGCTGTTTCAACCTACCGCTGATTGTAGGTGGTTATGGAACAATGGAAGAGCTCTTAGAGATGATCACATGGTCACAGCTTGGCATTCATGAGAGGCCGGTATCTATCCATAATAATAATCGAATCTTCCCTAATTTGCTTGCATGAATTTGCCATTGTAGGCAATGGAATAAAGGGTTAGATGGTTTGAAATATTAAAGTACATAAGTTTTCACAGCTGTATATAATATATATAATATATGAACTGTGTGAATTTGCAGGAAATGTTCAACGTCATTATACAGCTTCTTAAGTCCCTGGTCTACTTAGTCTTTTCCATTCTTTGCACCCTAGGTTCAAAAGATTCAGACTTGGATTTCCAGTTTTGTGTATATGTTCTTTTCCAGGAGGGTGTGAGAGGTTTGAACACTAAGTATACTCGCTGAAGCATATTATCATCAGAAGTAGAAAGCTAAAATCGTTATAATTTTCCATAAGTCATGTATGTATATTTTTATCTGGTTCAGTGGTTTAATGAGTGTATTGGTGCAAATAAATGGTTTTCTTTTCAGCTACTCTTCCATGAATTTCTTGGTTGCCATCTGCAAGAATGAGGGCACGCAGTTCAGATTCCCGGGGAATTCCATCACATGGGAGGGGCTTTCAGAGGCTTCAGATGTGGAAATCATTGCGGAGCAGTAGATATGGGCGTACAGAGAAAATAAATAAACAGTCCATTGAAATTACTGCACGACTAGGTAACTTGTTTTTTTTTTTTTTCTTTGGACATACAGTCCATTGTTTTGTCTGAATGAAAAACTTGCATATTGTAAGCAGGAATTTCGTCATCAAGTAATACGAGGAGCAGAAATACACTTATCTTGAACGGGATAAATGTGTTGTTGTGTCAATTTGTGTTTACAGAAACTAGATGACTTGTTTTTTTGGAGGTGCCATCTAGTGGTCTGCTTTTGTAACAGATATCTGGTGAGACAGTTGGTGAAGTGAAAATTGTTGTAGACATGCACGAGAGGAAAGCAAAAATGGCACGTCAAGAAGATGCTTTCATTGCTCTACCAGATGTGTGTTTTTAATACAAGTCTTAAAGTATTTTTGACGAACAATTATCGATAACACATGTGGAATTTTATGAATTCCATCCAAGATTCTTGAAGTTTAGATTAGTCCTGGTTAATCACAGAGAGTTGTTAATAAGGTAGTGCTATTTCAACCTATTGCTGATTGTAGGTGGTTATGGAACAATGGAAGAGCTCTTAGAGATGATGACATGGTCACAGCTTGGCATTCATGAGAAGCTGGTATCTATCCTTAATAATAATCGAATCTTCCCTAATTTGCTTGCATGAATTTGCCATTGTAGGCAGTGGAATAAAGGTTTAGATGGTTTGAAATATTAAAATACATAAGTTTTCATAGCTGTATATAATATATATAATATATGAACTGTGTGAATTTGCAGGAAATGTTCAACGTCATTATACAACTTCTTAAGTCCCTGTTCTACTTAGTCTTTTCCATTCTTTGCACCCTAGGTTCAAAAGATTTCAGACTGGGATTTCCAGTTTTGTGTATATGTTCTTTTCCAGGAGGGTGTGAGAGGTTTGGACACTAAGTATACCCGCTGAAGCATATTATCATCAGAAGTAGAAAGCTAAAATCGTTATAATTTTCCATAAGTCATGTATGTATATTTTTATCTGGTTCAGTGGTTTAATGAGTGTATTGGGGCAAATAAATGGTTTTCATTTCAGCTACTCTTGCAAGAATTTCCTGGTTGCCACTTGCAAGAAGGAGGGCACGCAGTTCAGATTCCCGGGGAATTCCATCACATGGGAGGGGCTTTCGGAGGCTTCAGATGTGGAACTCATTGTGGAGCAGCAGATATGGGTGTACAGAGAAAATAAATAAACAGTCCGTTGAAATTACTGCACGACTAGGTAACTTGTTTTTTTTCTTTTTTCTTTGGACATACAGTCCATTGTTTTGTGTGAATGAAAAACTTGCATATTGTAAGCATGGATTTGGTCATCAAGTAATACGAGGAGCAGAAATACACTCATCTTGAACAGGATAAATGTGTTGTTGTGTCAATTTGTGTTTACAGAAACTAAATGACTTGTTTTTTTGGAGGTGCCATCTGGTGGTCTGTTTTTGTAACATATATCTGAGGAGACAGTTGGTGAAGTGAAAACTGTTGTAGACATGCACAAGATGAAAGCAGAAATGGCACGTCAAGTAGATGCTTTCATTGCTCTACCAGGTGTGTGTTTTTATTACAAGTCTTAATGAATTTTCGACGAACAATTATCGATACCACATGTGGAATTTTATGAATTCCATCCAAGATTCTTGAAGTTCAGATTAGTCCTGGTTTAATCACAGAGAGTTGTTAATAAGGTAGTGCTGTTTCAACCTACTGCTGATTGTAGGTGGTTATGGAACAATGGAAGAGCTCTTAGAGATGATCACATGGTCACAGCTTGGCATTCATGAGAAGCCGGTATCTATCCATAATAATAATCGAATCTTCCCTAATTTGCTTGCATGAATTTGCCATTGTAGTTAGTGGAATAAAGGGTTAGATGGTTTGAAATATTAAAGTACATAAGTTTTCACAGTTGTATATAACATATATAATATATGAACTTTGTGAATTTGCAGGAAATGTTCAACGTCATTATACAACTTCTTAAGTCCCTGGTCTACTTAGTCTTTTCCATTCTTTGCATCCTAGGTTCAAAAGATTTCAGACTGGGATTTCCAGTTTTGTGTATATGTTCTTTTGCAAGAGGGTGTGAGAGGTTTGGACACTAATTATACGCGCTGAAGCATATTATCATCAGAAATAGAAAGCTAAAATTGTTATAATTTTCCATAAGTCATGTATGTATATTTTTATCTGGTTCAGTGGTTTAATGAGTGTATTGGTGCAAATAAATGGTTTTCATTTCAGCTACTCTTCCATGAATTTCCTGGTTGCCATCTGCAAGAAGGAGGGCACGCAGTTCAGATTCCTGGGGAATTCCATCACATGGGAGGGGCTTTTGGAGGCTTCAGATGTGGAACTCATTGTGGAGCAGTAGATATGGGCGTACAGAGCAAATAAATAAACAGTCCATTGAAATTACTGCACGACTAGGTAACTTGTTTTTTCCTTTTTTCTTTGGACATACAGTCCATTGTTTTGTGTGAATGAAAAACTTGCATATTATAAGCATGGATTTGGTCATCAAGTAATACGAGGAGCAGAAATGCACTCATCTTGAACGGGATAAATGTGTTGTTGTGTAAATTTGTGTTTACAGAAACTAAATGACTTGTTTTTTTGGAGGTGCCATCTGGTGGTCTGTTTTTGTAACAGATATCTGGCGAGATAGTTGGTGAAGTGAAAACTGTTGTAGACATGCACGAGAGGAAAGCAGAAATGGCACGTCAAGCAGATGATTTCATTGCTCTACTAGGTGTGTGTTTTTAATACAAGTCTTAAAGAATTTTCGACGAACAATTATCGATAGCACATGTGGAATTTTACGAATTCCATCCAATATTCTTGAAGTTTAGATTAGTCCTGGTTTAATCACAGAGAGTTGTTAATAAGGTAGTGTTGTTTCAACCTACTGCTGATTGTAGGTGGTTATGGAACAATGGAAGAGCTCTTAGAGATGATCACATGGTCACAACTTGGCATTCATGAGAAGCCAATATCTATCCATAATAATGATCGAATCTTCCCTAATTTGCTTGCATGAATTTGCATTGTAGGCAGTGGAATAAAGGGTTAGATGGTTTGAAATATTGAAGTACATAAGCTTTCACAGCTGTATATAATATATATAATATATGAACTGTGTGAATTTGCAGGAAATGTTCAACGTCATTATACAGCTTCTTAAGTCCCTGGTCTACTTAGTCTTTTCCATTCTTTGCACCCTAGGTTCAAAAGATTTCAGACTGGGATTTCCAGTTTTGTGTATATGTTCTTTTCCAGGAGGGTGTGAGAGGTTTGCACACTCAGTATACCCGCTGAAGCATATTATCATCAGAAGTAGAAAGCTAAAATCGTTATAATTTTCCACAAGTCATGTATGTATATTTTTATCTGGTTCAGTGGTTTAATGAGTGTATTGGTGCAAATAAATGGTTTTCATTTCAGCTACTCTTCCATGAATTTCCTTGTTGCCATCTGCAAGAAGGAGGGCACGCAGTTCAGATTCCCGGGGAATTCCATCACATGGGAGGGGATTTCGGAGGCTTCAGATGTGGAACTCATTGCGGAGCAGCAGATATGGGCGTACAGAGCAAATAAATAAACAGTCCATTGAAATTACTGCACGACTAGGTAACTTTTTTTTTTCTTTTTTCTTTGGACATACAATCCATTGTTTTGTGTGAATGAAAAGCTTGCATATTGTATGCACGGATTTGGTCATCAAGTAATACGAGGAGCAGAAATACACTCATCTTGAACGGGATAAATGTGTTGTTGTGTCAATTTGTGTTTACAGAAACTAAATGACTTGTTTTTTTGGAGGTGCCATCTGGTGGTCTGTTTTTGTAACAAATATGTGGGGATAGAGTTGGTGAAGCGAAAACTGTTGTAGACATGCACGAGAGGAAAGCAGAAATGGCACGGCAAGTAGATGCTTTCATTTCTCTACCAGGTGTGTGTTTTTAATACAAGTCTTAAAGAATTTTCGACGAACAATTATCGATAGCACATGTGGAATTTTACGAATTCCATCCAAGATTCTTGAAGTTCAGATTAGTCTTGGTTTAATCACAGAGAGTTGTTAATAAGATAGTGCTGTTTCAACCTACTGCTGATTGTAGGTGGTTATGGAACAATGGAAGAGCTCTTAGAGATGATCACATGGTCACATCTTGACATTCATGTGAAGCTGGTATCTATCTATAATAATAATCGAATCTTCCCTAATTTGCTTGCATGAATTTTCCATTATAGGCAGTGGAATAAAGGGTTAGATGGTTTGAAATATTAAAGTACATAAGTTTTCACAGCTGTATATAATATATGAACTGTGTGAATTTGCAGGAAATGTCCAACGTCATTATACAGCTTCTTAAGTCCTTGGTCTATATAGTCTTTTCCATTCTTTGCACCCTATGTTCAAAAGATTTCAATAGATAACTTGGATACTGTCATTACAACAAGAACAACAAGAATATGTGCATGGAAAGAAAAGAAAACATTGAATGAATATGTGCATTGAAGGAAAAGAAAACACAAATATTTGCATTGGATCATTTATATTCTTAACCTGAAATGTTCAGGTGTAGGTGCAGGTAAGACGCTGAAGCTATAGAGGTTGCAGGTAAGACACTGAGCCTACAGAGTCTCAAAGGCTCCTAATGCAACAACAACTGCAAACACCAACATCCTACTCATCAAGAGCATGTCGCTAAATCAACAACAACATGCACTAAAGTAGTAGGAACGAACTATCAACGGACATGGCAGAACTAGTAATTCCATCCACATAAATGGCAAAACCAGCAGAGGACAAAAGCAGAGGTAGTGCTTTTTATAAGCCATACTTCCTATTTACATTGCAGTATTCGTGGCACCACCATGCAACGTGTAGTTGTAGTGTTTGTTTCACCGTCATGAAAGGTGTAGGTGGCAGTGGAAGCAGGTGGTGGCAGTGGAAACCAGGATGAAGGTTTAGGAATAACATTTTCGTAGCATCTAATAACTTTAAACTAATGCTAGCATTAGTTAAGATTTGATATGTCTTTTGAAATATGAACGACACAAGTTGAATATAACCTATGGTTGCCTCTTCCCCGCCTCGGGAAGAGGCCAAATAAGACTGTGAAAGCGATATGAGCCTAAAACTTTAGCAATGAATAATTAGTGACCAGCTTATTCCGAATGTTAACTAGCTCAAACTAATGTTAACCCACACTTTTCGATTACTATAGTCCCTGGCCATTGCTAGATGGCAGGGACTAATAAAAAGGGATGAGATAAATATAAAAGGTGAAAAGCCCAAACTGCACTTGCAACTATGAATAAACATGCTGAGTAGATGATACATCCACTCAGCATCCTACCTATTATGTGAGATTACTTCACAGAGCAATTAATCAATATAATTACAATAAATCTAGCACAGTGTATATGCTTCAATCGGTTTATTTTTCAGATGTTAAATATAATGCCAATATAGAAAATTGGATGAACATCTAAAATTCACTTGCAACTATGAACATGCTGAGTAGATGATACATCTACTGAGCATCCTACCTATCATGTAAGATTACTTCACAGACCAATTAATCAATATAATGTAAATAAATCTTCCACAGTAGATATGCTTCAATCTGTTTTTTTTTTCAAATGTTAAATATAATGCCAATATAGGAAATTGGATGAAATTAGATATTCTTCAATGTGTTTTCCAAATATAAAAATGCGAATCGATTTAAAAAAACAGATCCCCATTGCATAAAGATCAAATATTCTCAAATGGTGTGTAGGATAACGCTAATTTATTCGATAAAGCAGAATTCGTTTATCCTTAGATCATAAATCATGATATAATTTTATACTGATTATTTTTGTTCTCATGCATTTAATTGCCCTATAATAATTGTAAAATATAATATTTCCTTTTTCATTACGTGTAACACAAAACGCAAAACGCAAACAGGAATATGCAAAGGCATTTTTTTTGGTTCAGTTACGAAGAATATTTTCTATTTGAGTT
Organism: Pinus taeda; assembly: GCA_000404065.3. Lineage (NCBI taxonomy): Eukaryota > Viridiplantae > Streptophyta > Pinopsida > Pinales > Pinaceae > Pinus > Pinus taeda. The sequence continues at coordinate 41,301 of APFE030363334.1, read as the reverse complement.
CATAACTGAGTTCATAATTATCAAATTTCATTTTTTTAAATCTCGATTCTTCATTTTCAGATTCTTTTGTTATTTCTTTTTTAAAATTCAGATTTTCATGGCCAAATTCAGTCAAATTATGTAGTAGAGAAGGAGGTTTTAACCTGCAAATATCCTTCTGAACTCGTTATCTATAAATGAAAACTACTAGAAAGTTGGAAATGAACAATTTAAAATTTTAAAATACCTAACCAAAATTAGTTGCTGCCCCCTGGAATCTGGTAACTATAATTTAAAATACCTGACCAAAATTGGTTTACCCGCTGAGCTCTCTCAGCTTTAATAGGACCTCTTTTCTTCCTCATCCGAATTTGGGAAGCTTGTGATTTACCCACTGATGTCAAAATCTTTGTGTCGAGAGGCAATAACCCGCCCAGAGGATGATCAGCCATGTTAGCTTTGGCCATGCCATTGGGCTCCATCAATACTCTCCCGTGAAGTTAAATGCTGTGGAAATATATATATAAAAGCGGTTGCGTGTGATGGAATCCACCGGGTTCTCATTGGCAAACCCATGTCGAGGAAGGCACAAGAAACTGCAGCCGCACACACCTACTGCACGCCAGCTTATCCTTCCAACTCTTACGGCGATGCTGCGGAGCTAGAAGCACACTGTTGCAGGCATTTAACGCCCTGTAAGATAGGGTTGAGCACCATGGGATTAAAGTTATTTTAGATCCAACGGTGTGCAACCTAAACTTACAGGTGTGTGCATATTTTTCGGCCGGTTCCAACAGATACTGCCGGGATTTTTGGTGCATCTATCATAAGCACATACTTAAGTTTAGACAAATAAAGAAAACACTAAGCATCCTCTCCTTCCAACCAACCAACTAAATGTGTTCCAGAAAGGTTGTGACAAGGTTGTATGTCACAGTAAATGTGTACATTGGTTGTGACAAGGTTGTATGTCACAGTAAATGTGTAGATTTGGTTTCTTGTATTTTGTTTTTTTTGGGTAGTTTTAATTGTGGTCAAATTTTTGGAGGTTAATTTAACCATATTTTTATAGTGTAGGAGGATACAAGTAAATATGAATTTTTTTTTATCATAAATTTTTGTTTATGGAGTTTTGGTGTTTGGAATTTATTCCGAAAGCTATTTCACCCATTCACCCATAGTGTAAGAAGATACAAGCAATATGAAAACAAGTCTCATCATCAACTTTGATTTTTGAAGTTTTAATGTTTAGAATGAATTTACAGTAATCCCATCTTATTTAAATCTTAAGGCATCACCTTTACACCCTTAAAAAATATAGAAAAATACAAACAATATAAAAATAAATCCCAGCACCAACTCACATATTTTACAATATATCCAAAAATATTAGAATGTAATAGTATCCGTCTTTTCAATTGATTCTCATCTTGAAGTGATTAGGGGAAATGCGTTTAAGACTTTAGGTCTTTGTATTTTCATCTCGATTAATAAATTTCAATTTCGTTTTCGGTTGTTAAAATAGTATTTGATAGGTTTTCTAATATTTTATAAGTATTTAAAATTAGAATTTATTTATATATTTTATAAATTTTTTAAAATTTAATTTAAATAAATTAAAAATAGTAAAATTTTAAAAGTTAAATATTTTTAATAAAATATATATAATTTCTAATAAATTTAATATAATTAAAATATAATATAAATATAAAATATAATATTTTTTAATTATATTTTAGAGTGACAGATTTTTTTATAGTGTATTTGTTTATATTTTTTGTTTTTGTTTTACACATTTTTGGGCTTGTTCTTTTGTTCTCCATTTATTTGTGTGTGCTATTTTTAACCTAGAGTTTGAGGCGGGTTTGTCTGAATTTTTTATGCAGTTTATAGAAGTGAACATGAGTCTCCCTAAGGGGAGGGGAGATAAGGGAGGAGGTAAAATAAGAATTGACTGCCAGAGTTCAACCATATGTACAATTTGGTCCCAAATACGTTGAGTGTCGGGCATACAATTTGGTCACAAATCCGCTGAGTGTTAGTTATAGGCTCTGTAAGTCTCTTTGTTGCTTTCATTCTTTTCCACGTGATACGATACAGTCGCCATTCAAGAACCGCATAGAACTGCATTGACAATAACCTTTCAACAATTTCCTCTCGAATCATAGCTTGAATTTATTGATGCAAAATGAGGGACCAATTTTATGCAAGAATATCTCCATAAGAAAGTGAGACATCCTGAACCTAGGTGACCTGGTGGGTACCAAAAGCATCGCAACACCAAAGGCCCTTAATGCCCACGAATTGCTTGAGCATATCTAGAAAACCCACGAGGTGCTCGTCGTGTTCTAGGCATTGCTCTACACTGAGAATGGATTCCTTTGTGATGTATTCCTCCATTAGGAATCGTAGGAATCAAAGACATATAGTGTTTGAGAAAGTGATTTTATCAAGTAGTGAGAGGCTTAATGATTGAAGAGAAGAGAAATGTTGACGACAAGGGTTTTCCAAAAGAGAGGTTTGTGAAGGCCAAGTTCTAGGACAAAGGAATTTTTTTAAGGATTCAAATATTATACATATGTATAGTATTCTAGATTACTATTATAGATTGAAAAATCATATATATAGGATATAGGTGAATATAAAATAAAAAACATGTAATTTACAAATAAAATTGGTAAACTTTAGAAAATATTTTTAATTTAGTCATATATATGTAAAAAATAGGTGAATTGTTAACCAAATGGTTGAATATTCCTTTTAGAAAATGGCCAAAAAATAGCTAGCTCTAATGAATTTTTTTCCCTCAAAAATTCCCTAGGAGAGAGACGTTTTGTAACACCCTCTCCCAGGTCCACCCAAAGTAACCATGCCAACTAGGGTAGACATGAGGATAGATGCTACTACAATTAGATTCGACCTCCTATGTCACATTAAGGAAGTGGAATCAACGGAACATCACATACAAACATCCAACATCGTCAACAGAACCCTCATGAGACAAGTCAGCCACTCAGACAACTTGTCCCTAGGTCCCACTGTTATTCTACAGCTCGTAGGCCATAGTCACTCTCATGCTATGGGAAAGGGCACAGACAACAACCTAAAGTCACCCTCACAGGCTTGGCTGCCAGTGACTGTGGATTAGAATTTCCAGTTCTATGCCAGCAACCCCGAGATTTAAGCCACTTTTCTAGCCCAGAATTTTGGCCTTTGCCCAGAACTTATTGTAACTTCCAGAATTCAATAGAAACATAATAACAATGTTGATCAATAAAAAATCACCCTTAGGACTAGGCCTGAGCATCCCCAACCAGGATTGAAGTTCTGTCAAACACTTGGCATCAATGCAACCTACAGGTCTAGGATACAAGAAAAAGCATAAATGAATGAAACAACTTATGAAACATAACCAGAAGGATCACCTCCTTATCCATTGAGCTACTACATCATCAATTAGGTCTTGCACCCATCTATTTAATAGTTACAAGTAAATATATGAAATAACCATGACATGAACTAGTCATTCAATCATGCTTATAACTAGCATAAAACCATATAAATATCAGGGATATGACAACCATTAAATCCACATATAAATCAATGTAAAAGTAAGAGAACTTAGCTTTATTAATCATAGGCAAATCTAACTAGGTTCGGGACTTCATGTACCACCCGACCATAGACATGGCTGAACCAAATCTCTCTTTCTGCCAGTCACCCCTCTGTCATATTCTAAGCATGAATATGTGATCTCATAGAACAACCAATCCAAGAATAACCAAGAGAATCTTGAGGTTAAACCATCTCCACCCTCATCCAACTGTGATCACACCAAAATCGGTGCTCCGATCACAACCGAACATAACTTGTAATTCCATCCAAAATCCATCACATCCTTGAGGAATTTTCGGTCTCCTTGTCTCTAAGGCTTTACCACAATCCAAACCCAGATCACTGGGCCCTAAACCAAGACTGCTCCCTCAGACTTTACTGTGTATCCCGCCAAAACCAGTCAAGGGATTCCTAGGCCTTTGGGAATGAACCTTGAGACCACCTCCGCCCTAGATTCCGAAATCAACCTGGAAATTCCAAAGTTCCAAAACTAAAATAAACATTCCAACTTTCCAACATACCATGAAATCCGGAAAAAGGCTAGGTTAGGCTGAAATTCACTGTCATAACCAACAAAACCATGCTACTAATAAGAGAACCATACAACATCATGCAAAGCCATGCATGTCCAAACCAGCTAGGAATCACACATGCAAAAGGTTACATGCAAGTATTCATGTTGAAGCTGCTTGATCCTTGCTTTCTTTTCCTTTCCCTTTCCTTTGCTCCAACTAGAGTGCTCAAAAAACTCTAAGTGACCAAGAGAATGAGAGAGAGAGAGAGAGAATAATGAGAGAGCTTCAAACTTGAACTTGACAAAATCCATGAACTGCTCCTCAAAGCCTTTTTATGCATGAGGCCTCTAATTTCTTCATTTTCCATTATTTTCCTTCAATTTCCTCCTCACATGAAACTTGTGACCATTCACCTTACTTTTTTCTAATTTCCTTTATTTTCGTAAATAAATTTGCCAAAAATGCCTTTTTACCTTAGCCTTTGCAAATTTTCCTTAGCCAAAACACACATTCAATGATGCCCACTAGGATATCTTTGCCCAACATTCATATTGGAATAAGTGTCCCTTAACCGTAGTCTTATTTTGCCTTTGTTAACTTTTATTATATGAACTTTTCACTAGGGTTGTTACAGGCTGAGACTTAAGAGGTATAATTTCAGATTTCTATGCAAGCCGAGACTATGAGAGGAGGGTAAGTTTCTAGCAAAGTCTACATGGATGAAGGGACTAAAATTTTCCTAATGTGTAGGCCATACATGTGTAGACTGTTTTTTTTCAAGTAGAAGCTCAAATTTTCCACGACCAAGTTATTTTCCATGGAAACTGAATATTTAAATACTAATTTTTTGTAGAGCCCAAAAATCCAGTGGGTTGTTTTCTATGTTCAAATGTGTTGTATTTTTTGCGCACTTCTCTATGGGTCAAGACCTTAATTTTTCAGATTAATGAAAGTGAAGGAAGCTTTGTTGGGAAGAAATTTATATTGTTCTTGTAGTTGCTTTTCCTATTTAATTTCTCGTTGAATTTATTTATGAAAATTAAAAATACTAGTGTATTTACTTTCCAACAAAACTATGGTGATTAAGGAATGCTTCTCTCACTTCTTTTTGAGTATATAAATAAAATTTTATTTATTTTTTATTAATCTATTATCTTCTTAAGGTTCAGCAAACCATATAGGTCTTAGTGGAAGTTAATCATCATCATCATTTTCCAACAATTTTCAAAATTTTATTTGAGCAAAAATTATTTTTCAGCCCTAAAATTATTGTGAGAAAAAAATAAATTAGACATGATATTAAAAATTAGCATTGATATTATGTTATGAAAAGTTCCATTATCCTTACCTCTAATTACTTTATCTTTTAATGACACAACAAATTATTCTTATGCAATCTTGTTCATCACAACATAGGATATTCCTAATAAGAAATAAACATCATCCACATAAAGTAGACACAACACCTCAATTTTAAAGATTTTTCTCCACTCATTTGAACTTCAACTAAACCATATGCATGACTTCAATAGAATCCACCCATAACAATCATAGCTCAATAACCTACTATGCAATACAAGACATATTGTTATGAATATAATTCATAACAAGTAAATAAATAAAATAAATGTAAATATTAAATTATCAAATATTGATTATGTTAAATAGTCATTAAGTTAAAGTGAAAAGGCATGTCTAAAAGACATGCCTAATCATGAAAGGTCACCTGCTTGGGTATAAAAGAAGGGCCTCATTGTAACATTTGATCATAACTTATGCATTTTTATATATAAATTATTATTAACTTATGTATTTTTACATTCAAGCCTACAAGCTATCAATTTTTATGCTTTAGTGGTATCAGAGCCATGACACACAATATAATCATGTGGGTCTTTGAACGTTGTTCGCCACACAATGTGCCATTACGTTCACATCCTGAATGCATTGCACAATTTAGTAAAATTCAAGAAGCATTTCAGCGTTTAGAAAAATCATTTGGAGAAGTTAAAGAAGCTTGAAAGGAAAATGATCTAGATGATGATTCCGATGAGGCTGATATAGATCAAGATGATTATAATGTTGAAGATGAGAATGTTTCAGAAGATTCTCAAGCCAAAATTTTAGGAGGTAAGGTCGAAGATGCTGCAGTTGTGGCAGAGGTCAAACAAAGTGCTGGAGATTTAGAAAATAAACAGGGGAAAGGGATTGAGAAGAAGAGAAACAAAGCATTGAAAAGTTAGAAGAAAACACTAGGAAAAGGAAGAAAAATATTGAAGAAGATGTGGGCAAAACTAGTAGGAAACAAAAACTATATATCGTTGAAGAAGAGAGACAAGCTAGAGATTCAAATGTAAGTCCAGTCATAGAGAAAATGTCGTTCATCCCAAGGGGAATTAAAAATGTCAGTAGGACATGTTTCATAAATATAGCTCTGCAATGTTTGTTAGCCATGAATAACATAAGGGAGAAATATGTGAAGCCTTTGGATCAAATCTTAGATTCGAATTTTATTGCTTACCAAATTTGTAAGCTTCTTTCTCATAGATGCTCCATGATGGGCTCTCCTGAATTTCAATTACCAGAGCACAACCCCTCTAAGGCACCCTATAAGCTTCAAAATAAGTTATATCCTGGTCAAGAGAAGAACCATGCTGGTGTAACTATATTGAAAATTGTTAGTGGGTTAGATGAAGAAAATGAGAGATCAAAGGTGCAGGAAGGTTCAGAAATTAGGCTGCTTATGGAAGATTTTACGATAAGTTTTTGAAACAAAATTAACTTGCTCTAGTTGCAGACTGAAATTCTCTTTTCCCGTGGAAAATGAAGGAATGTTAGATGTGAATCTGATTGATGATTAAGTCTCCATATGTCGATAATTAAGTGGTAAGTGGTTGCAGAAGTTAGGGGGTGACAAATTAAAGTTTCTAAAATTAGAAGATCTGCTGCCATTCAAAAGATCACAAGAGAGAAAAATACAGTTTCAAAGTGTTGTAGTAAATGCAAGTTAGATATCTCGATCAAGAAAGCTCCTTGTGTTCTGGTGATTGCAGGAATGGCTGTTGCATCTATCAAGGGCACTTCAAATGCTAGCAGGGGCCTAAAAGTTTTTGTGGCTAACTTACAATATTCTTGTAATGAATTAGAGAACAAATTCTCGTCTGGCTTTGATGCTGCTTCTCAACAACGAGAATTGTCAACAATAGCACAGTGTGCTAAGATATTGTCTCAGTTTAATAAAGGGACAAGTGCCATACAGTGGTATATAGCTTCACGTCGGATGTTTATTGATGTCGATATTATGAACGCAAATGCAAATATGGTTCTTGGAGATCATGGCATAAAGTTAGGCCCCAATAATGTGACACATGGCCTTTCAACATTGTACAAAGAAATCATAGAAACTGTCCGAAAGGAAGCTGCAACTATTATGGCTGTCTTTATTTCTCTAGATTTAGTTATGTTGATCCTTGTGCAACGAGTTTTGGAGTAGAGGGTTTCTGTAGTGTTGGATATGTTTTTACTAAAACCCTCACTTGCAAACCCACCACCTATGGATGAAGGTGGCCTTTTATTGTATCTTAGAATTCTGGTAGTGACAAATGAAAAGCATCATTTGTTGTACGCAGGAACTAACGTGTCGATGTGCCAAACATTTTCACGGTGCTTGCCTCGACAGATTCCGCAAATCATTCCCTTGTTCTGCCAAGCTCCGTGTCTCACCATCTAGTTTTCCATTCAATATGTGACCCATCTGTTACAAAAAAAAATTAACTCCTGCTACCTGCAATCCTTGTCTGATGTGAAGGACCACTGCCACAATTTGGACGCTACGCAAAAACATGGTTTCCACCTACTCGTGCTTACCGCAAACCCACTATGCCTACTCGATCGCCAATCCACCTACACGTTGTCATCCAATTCCAATATCCCATTCAAATTCTTGTGGTTTCTTGTGTGTTACGTCATGCCTTCAAGTGATACATCACACCCTTTGGAATAAGGGTATATAAATATACGTATCACACACCTACTTAACAATGTTTGAATAAATAAATAAATAATATATATATATAAAGTCATATAGATAGGACTATATTAGATATATAGATAATTAAGTAATTTATATAATAATATTTAATTATTTGATTATATAATTAATAAAAAGGTGGAATATATATATTATATAATAAATATATATTATAATATATATATATATATATATATATAATAATTATATATATATTATTAGAGTTAAAAAAAAATAGAGTTAAAGAAAAAAAATTGAAACCTGGACTCAAATCAGAGTTACTAGCGAATCATAGAAGATAATCTATCAATGACGCAGTCAAATGAAGAAAGTATTAGTGGACAAGTGAAGAGAAGACACTCATAGTAGATAAGAGATCAAATCCTTTCATCAACAAGCTTTGAGGACAAAGATTCAGAAGGAAAGGGCTATGTTATGAATATAATTCATAACAAGTAAATAAATAAAATAAACGTAAATATTAAATAATCAAATATTGATTATGTTAAATAGTCATTAAGTTAAAGTGAAAAGGCATGTATAAAAGACATGCCTAATCATGAAAGCTCACCTGCTTGGGTATAAAACCAGGACCTCATTGTAACATTCGATCATCAATTCTACATTTTTATATATAATAAATTATTATTACAAAATATCTCTTGTGTATTTTTACATTCAAGCCTACAAGCTATCAATTTTTATGCTTCAGTGGTGTCAGAGCCATGGCGTAGAATATAATCATGCGGGTCTTTGAACATTGTTTGCCGCACAATGTGCCATTACGTTCACATCCTGAATGCGTTGAACAGTTTAGTAAAATCCAAGAAGCATTTCAACATTTAGAAAACTCATTTGCAGAAGTTAAAGAAGATCGAAAGGAAAATGATCTAGATGATGATTCCGATGAAGCTGATATAGATCAAGATGATTATAATGTCGAAGATGAGAATGTTGTAGAAGATTCTCAAGCCAAAATTTTAGGAGGTAAGGTCGAAGATGCTGTAGCTATGGCAGAGGTCAAACAAAGTGCTGGAGATTTAGAAGAAGAAACGGCGGAAAGGGATCAAGAAGAAGAGAAACAAAGCGTTGAAAATTTAGAAGAAAACACTAGGAAAAGGAAGCAAAATATTGAAGAAGATATGGGCGAAACTAGTAAGAAACAAAAACACTCATATATTTATATAAACACTCCTAATAACACCTACTAGTAACACTTCAAAACAATAGTAACATCTCCTATCAAACCATCGACAACTCATATGAAAGCCCTATCATTTACAACATGTAACCAATATCTCTAAGTGGACCATTAATCCAAAAGTTGTCATGCTATTAAATACATGATAATGGACTTTACTCTTTACATCACACTCCCTTCTAACATGTACAACATACATTTACCTTTAATGGTTTCTTCTCCTTGGATTGAAGAATCACAATCCGTAATATTTTTCATCTCTTGTTGTAGTCAGATTTACTTTAACCTGCTTACAATCAAACTTGAAAATTCTCAAAATATATCTCATATGCTACTTCATCCTCTACTAACTTGGAACCTCTATTTAAAAAATGCCACCATGTCCTCAACCCATGAAAAGAGGGTTTATAAATTTCCAACAATATTCATTTCTCCTTCCATCTCCCTTTACTAATACATTAATGCATCATTGGGCCCTTTTTTCATTGTCCTTAAGAACCCATTAACTAATTTTTCTTTCAAGAACCAAATGAAATGTTTTTTTGGGAAAGGAGGCGAATCATTATGGTTTGAGAATTGGACGAGTCATCTTAGTTTTTATATTTGTTAATAAGGGTGATTAAACTTTAAGGAAGCTTCTTAGATATCTTAATTGAAATATGATTAATTTAAGGCACTAGGATTAGACTTCCAATTTTAAGATCTTGGTTTGGTATTCTTCAATACATTTAGCATTTCTAATAGCGAAGAAGTTAATAACATATTTTATATCCTATGTTGATAAATGCTTGATGCATTTATGAGTGGCCTTGAAGCCCTCAAAAACTTGAGGGGAAACATAAATTTTGTTTAAGGTAGATTCTTCATTCATTTATTTTAATAATACCTAAATGTTTTACTATTTTATGGATGATGATAGAGTACAATATTTTAGGGTCTATTGCTATATAAGTTTATAAGTCTCTCTTGATTTTTGGTTAAATATTGATGGTTTCTCCTTTTCATTAAGGTCTCATAATATTTAATCTACTAATTCTACTAGTCTAAGTATAGTTGTTTTTATTATCTTATATTGAAATTTTATATTTTAAGTCAATTGGGATGTTTACATATGTTGTTTTCCTCTTATACATAATTTTCAAGAATACTTTTTAAAGAATAAATATATATCGAAAGTGAAATTTTCATATAAATTCTCAATTTTATCTTTAATGTTATCATAAATGATTTTTTTTTTGTAAATTTTCAACAAAAGGTAAATTTTTTCTATTTTAAAAAATAAGTCAAGTACATGTACTACGTAGAGTAATTTTCTTAAATTCCATAGCACCAACATTTGTAGGATTGTAAAGAATGCCTCTAATTTCAATAGATGTTAATAAATAAGTCCTAAAAGCACATTGTTGAAGCTACCTTCCAATACATATTTCCAATAAAAAAAGCATTTATTATTAATAGATATCCCTATTTCTACAAAACACCCCTTTTTATACCCATACCTATAAGCCACAAATACTCCACATTCGTACCCCTAATACCTATAATATATTGGTCACTCTATATTTCACAATTTTAAAACTCCCTTTTTACTTGATATTAGTTAACAATATGAACTTGCTTTGTTAGCGATACTTCTACCCTTCTTATGAATGCATGTCATATGGTGAAAAACATGATAATGACACAACACATTCACAATTTTAAAACTCCCTTTTTACTTGATATTAGTAAACAATATGAACTTGCTTTGTTAGCGATACTTCTACCCTTCTTATGAATGCATGTCATATGGTGAAAAACATGATAATGACACAACACATTGTAAATGATTAGATCATGGTAAGATGACATCTTAAGATTCTCAATTCCATATGAATTCATCTCAATATATTCAATGCTTCTTTTGAATTGAAGGGTTAGGTTAACATCCCATTTAATCCATAAACAATTGCTATTATAATTATTGGATTGATCCCTTCTAGTTCCAGCATTAAAATCTTTAGGGTTCTTATTGAAACCAGAGTGAAAGGGGTAAAATAACAAATTGCTATTATAATTATTGGATTGATCCCTTCTAGTTCCAGCATTAAAATCTTTAGGGTTCTTATTGAAACCAGAGTGAAAGGGGTAAAATAACAAAGAGCAATGAAAATGATATCTTTCTATTTGGAAGTGATATTAAACTAGATATATTACTTATAGAGATCACTTTTATACATTTTAATCTTTGAATTAAGCTCCTTCGTAATGTAGCAATAGATACTACATATCCTTTATGCACGGAATTTTTGTTCCAAGTTGTGAAAAGGGTATATCCATCTAAACAAAGGAATCAATGTTTGTCATATTCCCATGATTTAACAAGTAATATTAAATCAATTGAAGTTAGCACAATTAGCATTGCTTTTTTAATGGAATCCCTGACAATTCCACGTGAGAACCCTAATTTTTCTAAATATCCATTTGTTAATTTGAATTTATCCTTTATTGGTGCTATTTTATTTATTATTACCCATTCACTACTTTAATATCATTGTTATTTTGGACCTTTTCATTTTTCATAATATTGCTTGGTCATAGAGGATAAGGCTTTCATTTATAAATATGCCAAATTCCTTTTAGTAGGAAACTTCATTTAAAGTATTTTCCTTTTCTCCATTGATTCCATATTCATTTGAATTGGGTGACTCTTACCTTTAATTTTTTTACCAATTCTATTTACTTTCAAAATCAATGAGTTTTTAATTTACTTGTTTCATATGATATTCGATAACTTGGTTAGAACATCTTCAAATGTTGTCACATCTAGCCTAGTGATGATAATGTTTAAAATCCCATTTATTAAGTTTGTGGTTAAAAATTTCAAAAAACTCGTTCTTTTCTCAATGATTCGTGGGATGTCAATGTATATTTTGTTTGGATTCTTCCAATTCTTGCTTGAACTTTTGCACCCCACTTTTATTTTTTTTCTTTTCTCTGTTTCTGAGTTAATTTTAATTTTCGATTTGTTGGTTTAGTTTAAGCTTTGAAATTGAATATTAGATATTAAACTCAAGCACATCATTTTGAAATGTCTTATCCATTCCTTCAATCCCTTTTTATTTGCTTATGACTTTGTTAATCTTTTACCGAAGTGAAAGGGAATTTCCACTCTTAGTTTTAAGGGTTTAACTTTGAGTTATTGTTCGAGTTTGTTGTAAGTGTTATCATTCCACACAAAATTGAAAAAGAAAACGAAAACTGAGAAAAAAAGTCCTTGTAAAGGAAAATAAAGAGAAGTGTTGTAACATACCCGTATGCCTCCTTTGGACATCAAGGCATTGAATTAAAATTTCTTTCTCTAATAACCAATTGTTATGATTAATTCAAACTCTAAGAACAAAATAATAATATTCATATGAAATTAAAACAAACTGCAATTAAAATGAACATGCATATTTTAAATTCATACATTACTCATTGAATTCAAGGCACGTCACAACATATTGGGTTGGTTCAATGAATAATCATGGGAATCAACTATCTGTTCCACATTGAAGCTAGACCATGTTACCACTGAGTAAAAGGAAGCTCCTATAAGGCTCTAATCTCACTCAACCGAATCCATTTTTCTCATGGCACAACAAATTTTCTCACTACAAAGTAGTCAGGACCCTTATCCAGTAATTAATCCACCATGACATTCTCTTCACTTTGACAATACAAGGAAGGTATTTCCTCTCTAAGTCCTCCAAGGATCTTCTTCCAGTTTAATGTAGGAAAAAATACCCTAAGACCATTAGTTTTTTTCTAGGAACAACCTATAGGGAAAACACTTGGCCTACATAATTAATGGGCATGGTGTTTGGTTCAATTGTTGTGGACATTTAAACCACGTGTTTACTCTCAAAACCATCCCATTTCCTTTTACCATCTCAAGGGAAAATTCTCAAACCTTCACAAAATCCTATGAACCACAATCACATGGTATTTTCTTTGTCATTATTGCTACAAGACATTTTTTCACATTAGCTCAAAAGGCCCGCAAACTAGATCAATCAACATCTTGGAACACTTTTTCATAACCCCTTCACAAAGCCCTAAGCATCACTTCTCCAAAAAGTTTAGTTTTTGGGACAATTAGCTCAAAAAAAATGTTTTTATCCCCAATGCTCATTGCATGCTTGGCCACCCATGCTCAGCGCATGTTGCATACCAGAGAACCAATGATGCTCAACATATGTTTCTCCCTTCTGCAGATGCACTGATTTTAGAAGTTTGGGAAATATTTCTAAAGCTTCCAAAGTAGTTTCAACTAATACCACAGATAGATAGCTTGAATTCCTATTTGATCCTACCTTGGTGACCTTATCTATTATCTCTTGAGCTCATCCTCCCATCATATGTGGATCTCAAGCCTTAAATGGTAAATCCTAAACTATCGCGCTCATCCTATAAATTTGCTACCTCCCATAAGGCCTGGGTTGGCTTTTGGAGATTGATAGTGCCCTCATGTTAATGCTTTGAGCTTAAAGGAGTCACCATATTCATGTATTAGGGTTGATGTTGAGGTGTTCTTTGTGAAAAGTAAGGACAAGTCGACTTGGGAAGACATCTACAAAGCCAGACTTATATTCATGATTGTAAATCTCTCCTATATTTTGTAGTACAAAGAGCATCTTGTTTTCCTATATTTATTGTGTTATGTTTACACTCATGTATTTCAATGCCATGCAGACTCATTGAATAGATATTTTAGATTATGTTATGTGGATTGTGGTTCCTTTTCATGTTTTAGTACTTGGAGCTAGAGTTGGAGCTTACAAGAAAGGAGGAAAGGAAGGCTTGCTACAGGTTCCAGGTCCACTTCTTTCCCATTTTCTAATCTCTCTAAGGAAAAATTGAATCTCTTTGTATTCTATTGTTCTAGATCAGACCACTAGATCTGAGGAATTCAATTTTTTCCACAATACTGAAAACTTCGTATAACAAATTGGCGACACCACTAGGGAACAATTTTTCCCTTAGTGGTTTCCTTGATCTTAACATATTTTTTCACCTCTTAAAGTGACCTTAATTGAATCACTCAGACATTGATTGGACTTAGGAAAACACCTTCTTGAGCTTGGTTGGATTTCTTGTGTCATGTTTTCACTGAAACAACTCCAGCGCATTCCCTATTCTAAGACAGAGCACTTCAGTGCACCTGTTCCTTCTCTATACCTATGTTGCAGTGCACCAATGTCTTTTTTGTAGATGCGCTGATACTATAGGATGCAAAATATTGCATTTTGTTTCCTTTCTCTTCATTCTGCTTTGGTTCAGAATTTTTTTCTCGAGCCTTTGAGTTTGTCTGTGTCTCTATAAAGGTAAACCCTTGTGTGAAATTGCGTGTTTTTTCTTGTATTTTTACAAAAAAAATTCCCCTCAATCATCGGGGGGAGGGGGGCACTAAAACTGTGTATGATTGTCAATTTCCTTGGAGTGGCATCTCTTTTGATCTTTTGAATTTTCACCAAATTTCAATTTGAGTTCTCTGTTAATGTAATCTCAAATCACATTTGATTTCATTGGGTTGCATAATTTTTGTGAAATTTCATTTACTTGCACTTGAATGGTTCTTTTATTGCATCAGTGAAAGAAGGTACTTTTGTTCATAAGTAGTCTTGTTATATTGTTCTTTCACTGATTTGGAACCATCTTGTGTTTTATTTGAAGAATTATCTTGCATAGATTGCAATTTCATAGTTAGAATTCTCAGTTTCACAAAAGGAAAGGAATCGTGCATAGATTACATTGCATGGTTTGACATATTTTAAGGCTTTGAAGATCTACTTAAGAAGCTCTTCTTTGCTGCATTTTATTTGCAACATTATTGCTTGAATCTCTTCCTTCCCATAGATAGATATTCATTGAATATAAAGAGTTATCTTTATGATGCTAGTTCCAGTATATGTGAGTTAAGGTGAATTCATTCCATGATCTTTGAAACTGAAACTTAATTCAAGATAAACTCTAAAATTCACTCAATTAACCTAACGAGCATTTAAAACTTAGTGACACACATAAAGGTCTAGGCTAGAGATATGTTCCAACATCTTTAAACATAGGAGTTGTTGTTACTTGTTAGTGTTACATTCCGGGGGTGATATCTCCTTCCATGTACATCACAATTATCAGATCATTATCCACGTACCTTCAGGTATATCGAATGGATCTCCACATACTCTAAGTATATCAAAATGCTCTCATCGAACGATTATGCATTAGAAAACACTAATGCGAACTATGTTGCGACTCACCTACAGGTATATTTTGGAAGTCCCTTGTAGGTTTCTATCTTGCCTTACCACTCGTGATACACCAAGAAAAACATTTAGGGAGATTTCTTGCACGTACATAAATCCTTGGTTTACCAAGGTGGTATATTCTAGTTCATGGTGACCTGGTAGTCCTTTCTTCCTGGTTTACCCCTTTTTATTTTTATTTTGTGTCTTTAATTTCTAAAATCAATTAAGCGAAACAACATCCTCCCCATGGAACAACTCCTTAGTGGACATTAGGTTGAGACTAACGGAAACAGTTCTAGAGTCTACCAGTCAAGGAAACCCCTTTGACGACAATCTTGGTATTTTCCCTTCCTTTGGAAATATTGGTTATCCTTATATGGAAACATTGTCCCTTCCCGAATTTACCATTGGTTTACCATTTTGGTTGTTTTTGACCTCCTTGGTTTCGAATGTCCAAACTGCTCAACTAAGGTATCCTCCACCTGAACAACATCAACCTTAACTTGATCCTAAAGTTAACCCTTTGCCTTCTTCACCTGTTTTTTCTTCATCCCTTTCTTCCTCCTCGCTTGGTGAAAGTCTTGATTTCAACAACCAGGAAGCTAATAAGAAGAAGAAAGGGAAGAAGAAGAAAAAGGGAAATAAGAAAGGGGGAAAGCAAGAAAACATTGCTACCAATGCACCTGGTATGGATAAACCTTCCAATCAACCCCACAAAGTTAAATTCCCTTGCAAGCTATGTAAGGGTGACCACCTTCTTAGAGATTGTTCTATTATTCTCAAGGTGTTAGAAGTGTGGTCCACCGACTCACATCAGCCTTTGTTGTCAACTTCTAGAGATCATGCTGATGACAAACCTTCAACTAGTGATAGCAATGTCCATGGGAAAAAGGGTACAATTAAGTTTCCATGTAGGCTATGTGAATGGAATCATCCTATTCACCTTTTTCCTTATATGAATGAATACTCAAAAGTGTTCGAAAAATTTATAGCTTCTTAGCCTTGTCTTCTAGATGATTATCAAATATTTCCTCTAATTCTCCACTAGTTGATGAAGTGATTGATCACAACCTGTCTCTAGTCAATCCCACTCTCTTTGAACATGAATCCCATGAGTCTGTTCCTAGCGAACCATTGGTTGAGAAAATGGTCGACTCAATTCCACCTTCATTTGATCGTAACCTTCCGGTAGAGAGTGAAGTTCATAGTGCTAAGGTTCTTTTAGTTTCTTCAGGTTCCAATGAAGTGGGGGGAAATACTCCCATTCCAACGACACATGGAGACAACCCTCCTATTCAAATGACACAAGGGGACAATCCTCCAGTTTCTATGGCACATGGGAGAAGCTATCCCATTCCCACAACACAAGGAGGTAGTTCTACCATTCCCACAACACCCCCTCCAAGTGATATGGTCACTTTCTTTGATTTGAGTCAAATGGCAGGATATTGTCTTCCTCCTTATATGCCCTTCCAGATCATAGTACAGGCTTTTAATATGGTCATACCTGGAATAGTAATAGACGAAGCTGGCATGTTTGTTAGTATTATGTCCTCAACTTCTTGGTAAGATTTCTATTCTTTGCAACTTGTGCCCGTTACCCATAATCTGTTAGCTTTTAACAAAGGAACCAATCAATCAATAGGAATCCTTCCTTAGTTGGTTATTACTTTGGGAGGAAATACTTTCTGTATCAATGTGATGGTAGTCCAAGTCCCTTTATATTTTAATTTCCTCCCTGGGCATGAATATGTTTATAAAATGGGAGCTCTTGTCTCCTCAATCTTTCGTGTGATCTGTTTCCTGCATGAAGGAAGAATCATGGCCATTGACCAACTTTCATTTGTTGGTCCTAATTTAACTCCCAACCAACTAGCTCCCCTAGATGGTCCTTATATGCAAGTGGTATCTCCCCCTCCATGGGTTAATTATGTGGCAACATGTTCCATGCTCACGTCTATTGATGATCTAGTAAGTGATGTAGTGCATCATGTACTAGGAGCGTTGGTGCCTGATATTTCAATTAGATCCCTTGATATTTGTCCCTCCTAAAGAATTGTTCTACCATTGGATGAAAACCTCTTCGAAGCCATGACCTCCTGGGGGCCATGATCAAGGTCTCAGAGAAAATTTTCTTTTCTTGTTTCAAGCTCCTTAAAAAATGAATCAAGGTGTCACAAGCAGAGTTCCTTTTGTTGTGTTAAGCTCGTTAAAAAATGAAACAAGGTTTATGAGCATAGTTCTTTTCTTGTATCAATCTCATTAAAAAATGAAACACATCCCCTTCCAATTTGAGTCTTTGATTATATCTTGTAAATTCCCAGTCAAATATTTCACTTGATCTCATAAATGAACCTTCATTCCATCCTCCTATTAGTAACTAATAGTCTACTTAGGTGAATGAAATGAAGCTTAGGGGGCATGTGCCTAGAATGGAGTCAATATGTTAGGGGTATACAGACTTATTTCAATCATAGTTTTTCTTTGTTTCAAGCTTCTGTAAAATTGAAATCACTCTCAAGAATAATTTTTCTCATGTTTCAAGCTTGTGAAAAAATGAAATCGTCTAAGTATTCTTAAGCATAGTTTCCACATGTTTCGAGCTTGTGTAAAAATGAAACCATTTTCATCCTACCCTTCACGATTTCCATTTTTATCAGCCTATTTCTACGAGATGAGCCTTAGTTTTCTTATTCTGTTGTCACCATCTGCTTGGCCAATCACACACTTTCACTTGGTATTTTTACCCTTACCTGAGGAACTGTTGCGATGAGTGGTATTATTAGCCTGCCTATTAACCTTTGCGTGTTTTAAGCAGTTCCATCATGAACGAAACTAGTTGCTACCCTTTATACCACTCATTCCTCCAAGAGGATTCCTGTTTTAGCTCTTTTCCACCTCTGAAAACATGAAAAGATTATTGAGCACTTGTCCTTTTGAACTTGTTAAAGTAAATGAAAAGACATCTACTAATTATAAGTTTAACCCTTTTTCAGATTGGTATAGACTATTTTTAAAAAATGAATACTTTAGTTGAACCTAAATAAAACGTTCTCATGAGTATTGCTTTATGCTTTTTTAGACTCAAGAGACTAAATTTACGAAAAGGAACCTTTTGAATTTTCTTTTTCGCCTCTTTTTCAAGCTCTCTAAACATGAAAAAATAAGTTTATTTTCACCTTTGTTGGACTCATAAAAAAAACCAACAGTGATGGACTCGTCGAACATGACGGAACCAAACCACTCCTTCTCAGGGATTGTTAAAACTTCTTAGAGGGATTCATTTGAAGGATGATCTCATAGATCAAGAATATGTTATCCTCCTAAAGCTTGTAAAAAATAAAGAGGTACTCACCATAAATTGTTGGGGAAATTGGGAAAACATGGTTCTTGACCTATTAATGGCAGCGATTTGCTCTTGAACATGACACTCCTTCACTTCATCTTCAAGACTGTTGGGTTGGGAAATCTTATTGCATATCTAATTCATCATACCACGTTAAAAATATTTTGCCTTTGATTTTGGGTCAATGCTTCCAACTCCATTAAGTGTTGCCAATATGTTCAAGAGAAGTTCTTCAATTGACATTTGTTACAATACCTTTAATCCTTCATTCATGTCTATTGTTCCTGAACTAGTTTCACATCATTATTCCATCTCCGATATTGATACTTATTTCGTGTCATTGATGTGGGATACATCAAGGCCCTCCTGCAATAGGTCACTTCCTGTCGACATCAACTCATTATTCAGGAAGTTGACTTAGAAACTCCCTTTGGTACCTTGGAGCTTACATACGTCAATGGCAAGTTTCCTTGCTCTCGGCGACAATTCCTCATCATTGGCCTTCGACCAAAAGATTCTGTGTGGTGTTCGACTTCAAATCATCTATTCACAACCCATAGATTGTACTATAGTACCTTGAGAGCCATTAACATCATCGATGGTTTCTCTCGTGTATGTTAATGACTTATATCATTGACCGTTAATAATATGGTGCCTACTATGTTTGACTCTAGGTATTTTATTTGTATGGTTAGAATCATACTATCAAGCGATCAAGTGAACAAGGTTGAAGACCCCAAATCTAGTTCCATCCATCCGGGCTATGATTTCAGGATTCATACAAGATTACAAACTATGATGGCTATGATCATTTAGACAATCATCCAAGCATGGGTCCACATTATGTCATCAGTGGATGAGACTTCTTGATCATTGTACATGTAATATTGGCTTACATGTTGAGCATGGGTAATAGATGATGATCTCGACCAAATTATTCTTTATTCAGACTTGCAACAAGGTAAAGAAATTCTATCCTCAACCATTGCTTCTAAATTTGTACTTTAGGAGGAAATTTGTTACAGGTCATTTTTTCACGTCAACTTAAAAGGCCTGCAAACATGATCAATCAACATCCTTGAACACTTTGTTATAATTCTTTCACAAATCCCTATGCATCACTTCTCCAAAAAGTCTGAATTTCTGGGAAAATTAGTTCGAAAACACTTTATTTTAGCCTCGAAACTCCTTGCATGCTTGTCCACTGATGCTCAATACATGTTGCATATCTGAGTGCCAGTGTCGGTCAACACATGTTGCTCCGTTCTGCAAGTGCAGTGATTCTAGAAGTTCGAGAAAAATAAAAGAAAAATCTTGAAAGCTTCCTATTCCAAAGTTTCCAAAGTTGTTTTAACTATTTACCATGAATATAGAGCTCAAATTCCTATATGATCCTATATTTGATACCTTATCTCTTATCCCTTGAGATCATCCTCCCATCATATGTGGATCTCAAGCGTCAAATGATAAATCCTAAATTATCACATTCATCCTATAAATTTATTGCCTCCCATAAGGTCTGGGTAGGCTTTTGGAGATTGATACTACCCTCGTGTCGCTGCTTTGAGCCTAAAGGAGTCACCATATTCATGCGTTAGGTTTTATGTTGAGGTGTGTTTTGTGACAAGGAAGGACAAGTCAACTTGGGGAGACATCTACAAAGTCAGACTTCTATTCATGATTGTAACTCCTATAATTGTTAATACAAACAACATATTGTTTCCTATATTTGTTGTGTTATGTTTACACTCGTGTATTTCAATACCATGCTGACTCATTAAATAGAGATTTTAGATTGTGCTACGTGGATTGTGGTTCCTTTGCTTGTTTTATTTGTGTGTGCATATTCTAATTATAACACTTAGAGCTAGAGTTGGAGTTTACAAGCAAGGAGGAAAGGAAGGCTTGCTATAGATTCCATGTAGGTTTCTTTTCCATTTTCTAATCTCTTTGAGGAAAACTTGAATCTCTTTATCTTTTGTTTTCCTAGATCAGGCCAATAGATCTAGAGAATTCACTTGTATCCGCAATAGTGAAAATTTCATATAACAATTATGGGCATAATAGTGATGAGATTCACACATGGTCTTCCATAACCCATGTAGAAGAAAAATATTCAAACGGGAGAATAATGCGCCATGAAGAATGGAAGAATGATCCATAAACATTGATCAATATTTAATTTCCCTTTAGATGTACATTTCTTGAATCAGTAGTTCATCCTTACTAATCATGGAAAAAATGTTATGAAAAAACTTAAGTCAAAAGTTGATGGGTTACTAATCATGGAAAAAATGTTATGAAAAAACTTAAGTCAAAAGTTGATGGGAAATATTTCATTATTATTATTCAATTTTAAGGCCAGAGCCAAGATATACATACTCTACCCCCCTTTGGTTTTGAACCTACGACCTCTTGAGAGGAAACACATGTTCTTAACCATTAGGCCCACTCAAACTATATATTTCAAGAATCTTGAAATATACCCATATAGAAAAGCTTGAGTAAGAAAATATTTACAATAGATTTAAATTATTTATCATTATTAAACAAAAATGAATAAATTAATTGATAATAAAAGTATTCAATATTCCATTCTCATTCCACTTCAATAAATTAAAAAGTTGCAGTATAATTCCACTTTGATTATGCCACAGGGGCATATTGTCACATCTCTAATAAAATAAAAAAATAAAAATAATATTAAAAAAAATACCATACCTAATCAAGAAATTTATCCAAAAAATACTACTTGAAACTTTTAATATTTAGTTTAATTAAATATTTGTATTAAAATGAGAAAAACCATTATTTTATGACTTATTACTAAATCTGTAAAGATATAAATTATTCCATTAGTCAAAGTTGTAGTTATTTGAAAATTATTAATTTGATGTAATCTTGTTATCAATTGGCGTAAAAAATATTTATTAATTTTTTTTTTTTAAATTAAATTATATACTAATAAATTTAATAATTTTATGATTAATAATTTGAGAACACATTTGTATTTTTAAGAAATTTAATTCTCTTATTCATAATAATAAAAATTCGATTAAATCTAAACTATATTTTAAAAAATATAATAAATATAAAAAATGAAAAGCCCAAGTGCATTGATAACTATGAATAAGCATAGCGATTACGTGATAAATCCACTCAACATCCTATCTATTATCTGAAGTTACTTCCCCTACCATTTAATTAACATTAATGTTAATGAATCTAGTATAATAAATCTAACGCATTATATCTGCTTCAATAGTTTGCTTCAATGTTAGATGTAATGCCAATGTATGAAATAGGATGATATTAGATATACTTCAATATGTTTTTGAAATATGAAGTTAGCTGCAGTATATTGCTAATCTATTCAGAAAAGCAGATCCCATTACATAGAATCAAATATTCTCAAATAATGCTAGTAAAATTCCTTTATCCTTGTCATAAATTTAGATCATAAACTATGATATAATTTTATACTGATAATTTGTGGTCTCATGCATTTAACTGCCCTCGTAAAATATAATATTTTCTTTTCCATTATTTTAAAAGGAACGAGGTGCTATACAATATACGTGTAACCCGAACCAGAGGTTTTTTTTTTCTTCCCAATTTTATGGGAATAAAGACAATAAAGGGTTAAGAGAATATTTTCTATTTAAGTTGATAACTGTTTTCCAGGTTAGACATGTAAAGTTTTCCGTAAGAAGTTCGCCAGCAAATGTGCTCAGAGGAGACGAGAGAGGAGAAGCAACAGAGATGCAGGGACGCTTAACGATATCAAGACCAGAGAAGCCATGGCAATGCAAGGTCTGGTGTTCATCAACTTGTTCTGCAACAATCCCATGATTTCATACACATCTGAAGCATAAGTAACGGACCAATCCTTCTCCCACTTCATCCAGTGCTGCGGAGGAGAGTAGTTTCTTTCCTGCAATCTCTGCTTTTGCATCCGTTTTCTCAACACTATCAACTCTGCGTCCACGCTACTTGCGCCTTCTGCAATCACAATTTTAAAATTACCGTCAAATTTTGTTTTCAATTTCGTGACACAGACAAAACTCTAGCAGAATGGTATAGGCTATTTGTGTAGCAATCAGAAACTTACAGAATCAGGGATCCTTTTATAAATTTTGAAAGAGAATTTCTAATTTTGATTTCTAAAATTTTGACATCACCGAATTTCATTTTTTATTCTTCATCATTTCATTTTACTGTTATTTCATTTTTCTAAATCAATAATTTTCATCGCCAAATTCAGTCAAATTATGTAGGAGAGAGGGAGGCTTTAAACTGCAAAAATCCTTCTAAACTCGGTATCTATAAATGAAAACTATTAAGCTGGAAATGAATAATTGAAGTACCTGACCAAAATTGGCTGTTGTCCCGTGAGCTCTCAGCTTTAATGTGACCTCTTTTCTTCGTCATGTGAATTTGGGAAGCCTGTGATTTACGTACTGATCTCCAAATCTTTGTATCAAGAGGCAATAACCCGCCTAGAGCTCGATCAGCCACGCTAGTTTTTGCCATTGCAGTAGCAGGCATTACATCCATTAAGGTTTCAATAGACTCGATCAAGATTCAATACTCTGCCGTGAAGTTAAACGCTGCTGAGAAGAATATATATATAGAGAGATATTTTGCGTGTGATGGAATCCACCGATTCCCATGACAAACCGATGTCGAGGAAGGCACAAGAAACTGCAGCCCCACACGTACTGCACGCGTGACGCGAGCTTATCCTTCCAACTATCACGGCTATGCTGGGTAGCAAGAAGCACCCTGTTGCAGGCATTTACGGCTCTGTAAGCTCAGGATCCGCACTAAACTTACAGGTCATTAAAAGGTGCCCTAAAGCAGGGTGGGTGCATATTTTTCGGCGTGTTCCAACATATACGCCGGGATTTTTGGTGCATATATGATCAGCACATCCACATATCCTTCCAACTAACTAAATGTGTCTGAGAAAGGTTGTCAATCTGTACATCTGATTCTTTGCATTTTATAGAATAATCTTTACAGTGTGTGTACAGAAATAATGGAATGTCGTAGTATGAGTCTTATGAATTGATTCTCGTCCTCAATGTATTAGGGGAAACGCTTTTAAGACTTTAGTGCTTTTTTATTGGAGTTGTCTATAATGCGATTTTTTGGAGATTGCCATGACGGAATCCGGTGCGGTTAAATCTTGATTTGTTGCAGTTAAAATGGTTTTTTAACTGCATATTTGGATTCAGCACCCTGAAAACCTCTTGGACACTTTGATTGTCCAGAAATTAGCTATCAAACTTGAGATTCCAATAAATTGCTGCTGGATTTTGACCAGAAAAACCCACCCGAAAAGCTTCATGACAACTGCCTTTTTGTTTTCATCTCTATTAATAAATTTCAATTTAGTTCCAGTTAAAGGAGATGAAAGTATAACTTTCTATTGTTAATATAGTATTTTATGGATCGTGAAAATTGATTATTATATATTTTATTAAGTTTTCAACATTTAAATTTTATATATTAAAAAATATAATTTAAATAAAAAAATCATAATATAGCAAAAAAATTTAAAATAATTTATATAAAATTTAAAATTAAAAATTTTCTAATAAATTCTTTTCTAATAAATATATAATTAAATAAAATATAAATTTAAAAGTATTTTTAATTTGGTATTATAAAAGGCGGGATTAACTGCTTTACTACCATGGAGTAGCCAAAATTTGCATCGTAATAGGGAAAAAATATTTTTTCTCTCAGTATACAAAATAAATTAAAAAATATTTAATGTGCTGAAGAAAATTTATATTATATTATATATATTATATAATTATATTATATAAATATAACATTTAAATTAAAATATTAATTATAGTAGATTAAATAAATTTCTGTTTGTTATTATTTTATTAATTTATATACAAATTCATATTTATTTAATGAGAAATATTTTTAAATTTTTATGACGAATATATGTTTAGGGGGTTGTCAGGAATTAGCTAAATTCAATAAGTATTATGGAGATATATTACTATCTCAAAGGACAATATGATTCTACTGGTAAGTCATTCTATCAATTAAACATTTTTTTTAATGAATAAAACACTAGTTTTTAGTCATTAGATCAACCTCTGGAAAAAACTACATTATATATTTGTTTTTTTTATTTGATTTATTTACTTATTATAAAGTATAAATTTTTTTCTATAAATTTAATAAAAACATGAGTAAAATATATAATAGATGTAGTTGGTTTAAGAAATTTAACCCATAATAAAGGGACTCTTGGTTACTAAACTAATATGGTTATAGTAATTCTTTCATTAGAAATAACCAGTGTGAGAGATTAACTTTAAAATCTAAAACAAAAATCTTCGAATGTTTATGAAGGAATTTGGTTCAGTTCTCTGTTGTTGATGTTTGGTATTTTAAATTCTGCATTATATGGTGGCCTGTTGGGGAAAAGGGGATCCATGGAGGGTTAAGGGCGACTCTTGGCTCTTGGGTTGTGAAATTTGTTCCCACTCTCGTTAATACCAAATGTCTGGGACTAAGAAGAGACTGGGGCTCCCCTGAGGGCCTGCAACCAGCTGACAATTCTCTAAGCCAAAGAGGAACGATTGGGGGGTCTGGGATCCACAACACTTGCATGTATGTCCAGTCTGGCTTAGTTTGTTTCTTGGGTGACTTCTAGACCTAGTGGGGTAGGAATGGGGTGTCGGGGCACCACACAGTCGAAAAGTCTAACCACCACGTTGTGGCTTGGCTTCCTAGTAATCCTTTGAAGCAGAGGGGCAATAACTGAGAATTGGGGGACTCGAACCCCAGTGCGGTTGCCAATTATGCCATAACATGTTTAATCCAGTGGAACCAGAGACATGGTAGGGTAGAGGGTCAAATGAATTATGAGGGGGAGGTCCTTGGTATGTTCTTCACCATTCTCTCAGTCAATTCAGTTAAAGTTGGGTTGCAGGGTAGTTTCAATGACTAGAGGGGTAGAAGTGAGGAACCAGGGCCTCTAGACGTTGGCGGGCCTATAATATCAGGAAGAACTTAGTCAGCCACTTGCATCCTTTTTCCTGAGAATCCCAAACATGCTTGTTCGTGGAATTGGTTGTCGTTGAGCCTAAGCCAAGAAACCAGCGGGTCGATTGCACCAAGGGGGGAATTAAGAGGGAGAGGGTTGAAAATCAATTACATATGGGCACAGTAAGGATGAAGGCAAGTTGTGAATGGATTGTGGGGAATTCAAGTCATATCCCTCAAACCCAGAATCAAGACTCTGCAATGGTGCTTCATGTGGAATGGTTGGAGGCCAACACTGGCATATGGTTTGGTTATAATGTTTCTGCTTATGCTACTCTTACAGGTTTATTTAATTTTCCTCGCCCTTCTGACTCTGACGCTCCTGCTCCGGGACAAGGAAAGAAATTTGGGTGGTTGTGGCTAGAAGAAACTTTGAGTGAAAGAAAAATGGTGAAGGTGGAAGCAGAGTTAGGAAGAAGAAGGGGTCGTCATGCTTGCAAGCAAACAGACAACAAAAATAAAACGTCGGTGGCCTCGACCAACAAAACCTAGTGGAAGAGGGGTAGGAAATATGGAGAGGAAAACATGCATAATCTCATGCATGCATACCATGGGGGAACTCTAACACATGATAAGGCCATAATTTCAACATGGGAGGTGGAGCTGAATGTCAAGGCAGTGGTAAAGCCTCTTCTGGCAGAGGAATGAGATCCCTTTCTCATAGATCTGGGACACACTCGAGGCTGACAAATGCTATTCACACAAACAATCCAGCTTTCCTGGGTGATGAAGAACTTGCTGGCTAGGACCATGCCAACAAACAAGAATCTAGAGGAACCACAACAAACACAACAAGAGGGGCAAATCTTAAAGGATATTCAAAAGAAGATTCAGGTTGTACATGTTCAACAATATCATTAGAATGTCTGCTTAGGCTGAATGGAGAAACAAATTCAAAGCCTGTTGCAAAATGAAATTCCTGGGTCGAGTGCTAAGGACACGACTCCCATTGAATTATCAGATGACTGAATGAAGATAAGATAGGAAGTAGTGCATTTTTTGTTACTATAATGATTTGGTCGGATAACATTTACTTTGATAGTAGAATGAGTAAAACATATAGTAGATGCAATAGCTTATTTAGCATGGATGGATATTCTCAAACTGTTTAAATTTTGAACCACATATGATGCTCATCGGTGACCAACATACCCGGTTCCCTCGAATAATTTGAGGCCACTAGACATATTTTTTGTTACCTACCTATATACGATTAATAGAAAAAAAAGTACTGCCAAACTTACATAAAAAAATCTAAAATTAAAAAATAAATAAATACCTTACATTATTTTTCATTTAATTATTTGTATTAAAAAAATA
>APFE030363330.1:72783-108091 GCA_000404065.3 Pinus taeda | reverse complement strand
GTTGACAAGCACAACACCTGTGATTCCCATAAAGGACTAAACAAAAAACACATATTTGGGTATAGGCCAATCAACCATGGCTTTAACCTTCTCCAGTTCAACTAATAATCCTTCCTTATAGATGATGTAAGAAAGATACTTTATTACAGTTTTATAGAACTCACACTTGTTGAATTTGGAATTTAACTTATTCTCCCTTAATGTTTGCAGCACCAACTCTAAGTGTTCCTTATGTTCTTCTTCATTCTTAGAGTATATTAAAATGCCTTCAATAAATACCAACACAAATTAAAGTTGGATCCTTCATTGTTGGATTTATTAAAGTTAAATTGCATGATTAGCCTCTGCTCATATGTAAGTCCAAATTTAATCTATAACTTTGGATAACAATCATGGCTAACCTATGATTATCTCTAAACTCAAATTCAATCTAGATCATTAGATTGGATTAATGTCCACAACCATATATAGATTGATCTTAACCATTAGATCCTTCAGGTTCAAGTGACATCATTTTGAATATCTACAAAAAATAATATGATCCTTATGATTAGATCAAATTTATCACAACCATCATATCTTGAGGACATGTAAGTTGTGTACTGAGATAAAGGTGTCAGGCCATACCCTCCCATCACAGTAGTTGTTAACAAGGATCCATATGGATTGGTGTGAGAAGAAGTGGGACCCTCCCATCTCATTGATGGTTAGTAATATTTGACATGGACTATAAGGCCCAAGTAGGAAAGAAAGGCATAGAGAAGGGGAAAAAGATAGTTGCATGGGTGCCAATTGTCACCCAAAAATCATGCATACTTAAGTCCTCTATCTAACAAAAATGGGACAATGATTTGATCTTGTTTTTTGATAGTTAACATGTTTTGCATACTTTCATATAGCTATAAGATATTTCACAATTGAGTTTTTGAAGAATTTTAACCAAGTTTGGATTTCCACTTGCATAAGAAAAATAGTAATTTGTGACATTTAGTCTTTATATTTTGAGGTCTTGAACTTTCGAGACATTTTTGAGGCTATAAAAAACATTTTTTGACACTAATAGTATCGGGGAATAGTATGTGCTATTAGCCCATAGTGCCTATTCTATCTAAAGTGAACAATATTAGTTATATCTTTGTAGTAATATACTACAAGTGAAAAATATAGTATTTATGTAAAAAATAAATTGAAAAGTTTAAATCACCAATCTAATTCTAGAAGGTATCAATCATTTCTTAGATCTCATGTTAGGCATTGAAAAATCTGTGAAAATATATTGGATGATAGAATACATAGCGCTTGAATTAGAATTGAAACTGTTATATCCAAAAACTACAAAAATTAGTAAAAATATTATTTATAGGAACAAATTGGGGAAAGTAGGCCAAAATTCAGTTGGCCATAACTTTTATCCCACAACTAAGGTTTGGGTAAATAAGTAGTCAATAGAAAACTATTGAGGAGATAAAAACATATATTATCCCAGAACCATTTTAATTATTATGGATCTAGACATTGTCATATTGATCCAAAAGTTTTTGAAATATTTCATTTAAAGAGAACCAAGCATACAAGAATTTGGTTGGTCTAGACATCTACAAGGTTGAAAATGAGAATAAGATGTTGGGTGTGTGTTATATTCTTTCCGCGACTAGTCACATGCATGGATTTTCCTATATTAGGTGGGCAAACATACCTATATGGGTTTTGCACATTGTTTTAGGCATGATGGTTTTCTGCCCATGGTAATTTGTAGATCCAGTCAAGGGAACTACATTTATGTTATAATTTAGGGTTAATGGATTGATTTTTATTAATTCTTCTTCATTTACATATATGTATTGTAAAACTGAAAGGAATATAATGGAAAATAAATCTGGTAGTCCTAGTTTTGGGATCCGGGGGAAAATATCTGTGTATTTATTTTGCATTTTTCACCATTGTATATTTTCTAATTTTAAGAATTCGTTTGAAGGTAGTTTATATATAGTGTTAAAATCTACATTTGGTATCATAGTTGTTTTAGATTTGAGGGGATGCCTTTGCTATTGAGGGAATTTTCTTGGGCTTGCGGTAGACCTTG
Organism: Pinus taeda; assembly: GCA_000404065.3. Lineage (NCBI taxonomy): Eukaryota > Viridiplantae > Streptophyta > Pinopsida > Pinales > Pinaceae > Pinus > Pinus taeda. Next base: position 106,008 of record APFE030363330.1, on the reverse strand, counting down.
TTCAGTGGGAGATCTGCAGGATTGGTTCTTGTAGTGAAAGAAGATGGTGAGTAGTGGAAAGATAGAGATCAATAAACTTAATGGTAAAATTTTTGAGTTGTGGAAACTCAAGATAGAGGATTTATTGGTAGGTAAAGATCAGTAGATCACGATACATCCGAGTACTCAACCAATGACAATGTTAACAAAAAACTAGATGAAGTTGGATCGGAAGGCAAAGAGCACAATATTGTTGTATATCTTAGAGTCAATATTGTTGAATGTATCAGGGGAAGTTACGATGAAGTAATTATAGGTCAAATTAGGGTCTTTGTACAGATATAAGCCTCCGATCAACAAATTGTTTCTATGGAAAAAATTGTATAACCTAAGGATGAAGGATGGAGACTCGATGACAGAGCATTTGAATGCCTTTAATATTGTGGTAAGTCAGTTGTGATACGTTGATATAAAATTTTCAGACAAAGATGAGTGCATTAGTTTTTTGTGATCTCTACATGATTTATGGGATAATATGGTTGGTGCTATAGGTAGAAGTACAACTACCTTGAAGTTTGATGAAATAGTCACATCATTGTTGTGGAAGGAGATGAGACAAAAAAATATGGAGAGCTAGAATAGAGATACCTCGTATGTAAGAGGACATTCCAAGAATAGAAACAAAAATAATTCCTGGAGTGGGAGACCTAAATATAGATGGAGATCTAAATATCTAGGAAAACCTGTATAGGTGTGCTAAAAATGCGAAAAGGAAGGGCACTTAAAAAATGATTGTAGATCTAAATCTCCTGCAAAAGAAAAGGGATCTAATGATTCTCCTTCTGTAGAGGCAATAACCACCTCAGATGAAGGTGGGGATTTGTACTTGGCTTCTTGTTCAAGCACACATGTAGATCATGAGGGTCGATTGACTCGAATGCATCCTTTTACTTCACTCCCCATAGGGAGTGGTTCTACGAGTATGATAAATATGATGGTGGTGATGTCCTCTTAGGGGATGATAGGAAGGCTAGAGTCATCGGATGCAAAACAGTCAAGTTGAAGTTGCAAGGTGGAAGGATTATAACACTTCTGTGTGTTTTGAATATTCCTGCATTAGCCATAAATCTGATTTATGTAAGAAATATCGATGATGCAGGTGTAAAATCAATGTTCGAAAATGGTACCTGCAAGATGGTTCATGGAGCATTGGTATTGATGTTGGGAGTTTGGATTGGAACTTTGTACAAGCTTCTCGATAGTATTGTTATTGATGGGTCAACAGTTCTATGGTTCCTGAAAGTGGAGCAGAAAATCTAGTGATCTCTAGAGAAAACACCATGCTATGGCATTAAAGGCTTGGGCATATTGGAGAGAAGGGCCTTTGAATTCTTCATGGTAATGGTATGGTAGAATATATATCTAATTTCTCTCTGGATTTCGATTTATGTGAACATTGTGTATATGGGAAGTAGAATCAAGTGAGTTTCCCTTCTGGTGCTAAGAGGGTGAAAGGGATATTAGAGCTTGTGTACAGTGATGTGTTTGGACCTATGTTAGTTCCATCACTAGATAAGTCTATGTACCATGTATCATTTATAGATGACTTCTCAGGTAATACATTGATATATTTCCTCAAGAAGAAATGTGAAGTCTTTGTCAGGTTTAAAGAATTTAAGGCTCTAGTGGAAAACTAGATAGAGAAAAAGATAATGGTGTTGAGGAATGGATAATGGTGGAGATTTATGCAATAAGAAATTTGAAGAGTTCTATAAGAAGTGTGGTATAGCATAATAGAAGACTACTTCATATATACCTCAACAAAATGGAGGCAAAAAGCATGAACATGATGTTGATGGAAAAGGAAAAAAGCATGCTGAGAAATGTCACATTAGGAAATTAATTATGGGCAAAGGCGGTGGAGAATCCATTGTTACCTAGTTAATAGATCACCTTCGTTAGTGGTGGATGATAAAACTCCACTTGAGGTACAGATTGGTAAGAAACTCTTTGACATCTGAGGGTACTTGGATGTGATGCATATGTACATGATCCAAAGGGGAAAAGAACCAAGTTGGATTGTAAATTTGAAAGGTGCATCTTTATTAGGTATAAGGATGGTTTAAAATGTTATAAGATTTGGAACCCAGAAATAAGGAAGGTTGTATACAATCAAGGTGTGGTGTTTAGATAGGTGAAAGATGTTATTAAACATGAATTCCTACTAAATGAACCAGAGAAGATATAGTTTGAGCTAAAGGAGGAAGAATTAGACTCTAAAACAGAACGAGAATCAGAAGATGAAGAGCCATAAACTCTAGCTGTGAGAAGATATGTTCAATAGAAAAGGAAGCCAGAAAGCTATAGACCAGCTACTTTTTGTTCAAATTTTTCTTTATCAATTACTGATGATGATCCTAGAACTGTTAGGGAGGAACTAGATTCAAAGGATGGAAAACTTTGGAAAGAGGCCATGGTTGATGAAATGGTATCTTTAGATAAAAATGAGGCTTGGGATCTTGTGGAGTTTCCAGCTGGAAGGGAATCCATTAGAAGAAAATGGGTGTTTAAGAAGAATATGAATGCATAAGGCAAGGTGGATAAATACAAAGCTCAGTTAGTAGAAAAATCTTATTCCCAGGTGTCGTGAACTAATTTTGGTAATATTTTTTCTCCTATTGCCAAGGTAGATTCTATTAGATTACTTTTAGTTGTTGCTATTGCTCTTGATTGTAATGTAGAATAGATGAATGTGAAGACAACATTTCTTCACGTGGATATAGAAGAAGAGATCTACATGAAGAAACCTAAAGGATTTGTGGTGAAAGTTAAGAAAGAACTGATGCAGGTTAAAAAAGTCTATGTATGGGTTAAAACAATCACCAAATATGTGATATCAAAAATTTGAGACATATATATGGGGAATTGGCTTCACCAGAAGTAAAGTGGATCATTGTGTGTATTTTAAATTAATTGGTGACCATTTTGTTTATCTGGTCTTGTATGTGGATGATATATTTCTCATTGGAGCCCACAGGGCCTTCGATTAATGGTGAATGGGTGTACTGTTAAGGCACTCCTTGTGATAGGTCACTGGTTCAAATCCCCCGTGGGTGCTTACCTACCAAAAGAAAAAGATATATTTCTCATTGGAAATGACAAAGAAATTATCCATGATTTGAAGAACCAACTATTCTCCAAATTTGACATGAAGGATCTGGTGCTACAATATAAATTTTAGGCATGGAAATTAAACAAGAGTGGGAAAGAGGAATCTCTGGTTAAACTAGAGGAAGTATGTCAAGACAATAGTGCAAGGTTTAATATGAGGGATAGTAAACTAGTGAAGGTTCCTATTCCTATAGGTGTAAAGTTATGTGTTGAACAGTGTCCTAAGACATAGGAAGAGGAAGAGGACATGTCTCGTGTTCCATACACAAGTGCAATTGGTAGCTTGATGTATGCAATGGCTTCTACTAGACTAAAAATTGCACATGCAGTCAAAGTATTGAGCAGGTTTATGTCAAAACTATGGAAGGAGAATTAGACATTAGTGAAACAGGTTTTCAGGTATTTGCGTGGCACTAGTGACTATATTTTGTGCTACCAAGGGAGACCAAGATTGGATAGAGTTTTGGACATTTGTGGATTTGTTGATGTAGATTGGGTTGTAGATCCAGATCATAGAAGATATACAAGTGGGTATGTGTTTAACCTATTTGAAGGTGTATTCAGTTGGATGAGAAAGAGATAGTCTGTAGTGGCACTTTCAACAACAGAGGCAGAGTACATGGTAGCCACTCATGCAAACAAAGAAGTAGTTTGGTTACAGAGATGTGTTCAAGTATGGGGTTAGTACAATGAGCTATAAGGATAGATTGTGATAGCCAAAGTGCAATTTTCTTTGCAAAGAACCCTCCTTATCATTCAAAGAGAAAGCACATTTATGTTTAGTATCACTTGGTGAGTGATATGGTTGAGGACAAAAATCTGTTGTTGGTAAAGGTGGACACTTTGAAGAATTTTGCAGATGCATTAATGAAGTTTGTGAGCACTGTGAAGTTTTCATGATGTATAGAAACAATGGGCATCGCAGGGTTGAACCGATTACTGAGCCCTCCTATGACCCCATATGTGGAAATGAAAAGAACAAGTGGGAGAATGTTGGACCCTACATTAGGTGGGTGGACGTACGTATGGGATTGTGCATGGTTTTTTCACATTGTTTTGGGCATGATGGTTTTTTCCCATGGTATTTTGTAGATCCAGTTAAGGGAACTACGATTATGTTCTAATCTAGGGTTAATGGACTGGGGTTTATGAATTATTGGACATGTATATATGTGTATTGTAACATTGAAATGAACATAATGAAAAATCAATCTCGTGGTCCTAGTTTCAGGATCTAGGGGAAAAGTTTTGCATATTTGTTTTGTGTTTCTCACCATTATATATTTTCTGTTTTTAAGAATTCGTTTGCAGGTAATTTCTATACAAGGTTAAAACCTACATAAGACCTAGGTTGAAAACATTGGAAAGGAGAATAATATGGAAGAAGAACTAGACACTCATGATGCAACATTAGAAAAAAATTATAGAACTGAAAGACTTCAAAATTTGATACAAAAGAAAAAAGAAGAAAAGATCTAAGAAATTCATTAGAAGATATTTGAAGAAGTAGAACCCAATCTAGTGCATGTGCATGTCAAATATGATGATATTGCTTGCATGGTGAGAGTAAACAAAGAACACTCAAAGATTATATAGGAGGCCATTATCTCTTAAAAGAATACATATAAAATGGGTATGCAAAGTGAAGGGAAACCATCAAATTTGGAACCATAATAACATTATCATTAGGAAGAAATATTTCATAGAAGAAAAGAAGATCAATATCAACATCATGATGAAAAATTTGAAAACATGATCAATTTTCATGGAATGTGGCATTAGTAGAAAGATGGATGGTTCTCAATGAGAAGAAGAATGTACGCATGTAAGGAAAACATATTATTTGGTTTTCTTACATGTAACACTATTAATTGCAAAATTGTGAGGAGAAAACTCTTTGTACGAGAGTACAATAATATGACCCAAAGAGAAGATATGGCGTTAAATGTACATGTGACGTGTAAACATATATTTAGTAGAGTAGACCTAATAAGAAAAAGGCTATACAAAGATCGTGTAAGAAGATATAATTTGGATATATAAATAAAATTGAGTATTTGAAACAAAATCTCATATTATTTAAAAAGAGTCATTATATAATTTATTGATTCAAATAACTAATATTTCTTATTGTTAGAGATTTCAGGACTAACATTGTGTAATGAGTGTGATCTTTCAAACTATTCCGATGGTGACTCCATCCATAATCAAAGATATCTTAAAACCAATGGGTTAAGCATTTAAACAAAACAAGAAACAAACCATACTCAACAAATATATAAGAATTTAAAGACATCAAAATTTAAACCAGACTCCCTAAAATTATCTTTCGTCACATATAATAATATGTGATCTAAAATTCATGGACTAAATAATTTACTGCACATGATATCCACTGTTTCTTTTGAAGCCTACCCATAAAAATAGAATGGTCACAAATCAGCCATATCACATATTCACATCACAAATGAGATTGAGGTAAAGAGATACCCATTGCCACCATAGTCCATCAAATACCACGTATAAACTTTTCTATGAATCGTACAACCTTCACCACATCCCTATGGATGCATTTCTCAACTCATACATTTTTTATGAATTGTACAACCTTAACCACATCCCAACAGATTCATTTCTTGACTCATATGTTATCCCAAGTTATCTTTGAACAATCGTTTCTTCTGGTAATAGTCAAATAAGAGTTTTATAATGATGATTTGGTTATGGTAATACTAAGAAATGGTATAAATAGATATCATTGCTTACATTGTTTCCTCACAATCGCATTCTTCTTTTGCTTCTGCTTTGCATTGTGATCGCTCCTCCTTACTGGTATGACCGAGTAGCCACAAATATTGAATCTCGCAGTTGTTCTTTATGCACATGTGTGTACAATTAGATTCGAAAACACTGCTCTGATCAATAGACCGTCGTGTTAAATTTATATCCACAATAATTTGAAGGACGTTGAAGCCATGTTGCAAGATAGAAATCTTTTGTGGAGTGGGGATGAAGATGAAGATGGTCACGAATATCTCTTGGAGAATATTTATAAATTTTTGGAGGATATTGGTAAAGGACGATTGGAAGTGTTACAAAAATGCATTTACAGGACAACGAGAGAGAAATTTGTTAAGAATTGAAGAACTAACTTTATTAATCAAACTCATCAACTCTCAGGCAAGGAGCTTCACCTGGAGACTAACTATGGTAGAATGATCTACACAATTCATCTTACAATCAAATATATATATATTTTTCACACAAGCAGTGAAGTTAGAATAGATGCCTAAGAAATAGGAACTAATTCCTTATCTAAGGTTTTAGTGAACCGACTGTCTGCTAAATTACATATTCTCCATTATCTTCAACACTCCCCCTTAATGGAGAAAGGGGTTGACAAGTACTCCTAACGTTTACCTAAATAATTCAAAATTGATTCTATCGAGAGGCTTAGTGAAAATATCAACAACATTGTCACATGTAGTACAATATTTAGTATGGATTTCCTTTGACTAAACTTTCTCCCTAACAAAATGAAATTGTGTACCAATGTGCTTTGTGTTCTTATGAAATACTAGATTACTTGCAAGTTTGATAGAGCTATGGTTGTTGCATTTGATAACTTTTACCATCATCGAGAAGTCTCCATAACCAAACTGCTTCACATGTTGCTGCACACGTTGCATGATACTCAACTTCTGCTGAGGACAAAGATATTATGTTCTACTTTTTCCTGCTCCATGTAATGACCGAAGACCCAATGTTGAATGCATAACTTGTTATGGATCGTCAGTCATCTAGATTTTTGGCCCAATGAGACTCTGAGAAACATGTCAATCTAACATCAAACGAATCAGTATGAATAATACCAAAGTCTAAGGTCCCTTGTAGATACCTTAATATGACTTTCACTGCAACCTAATGAATCTCAAGAGGCTTTGACATGAGTTGGATCAATACAATCACTGCATAAGCCAAATCTGGCCTATTTGTAGTCAAGAATATTAGATTCCGAGCCAATTGTCTATATAATGTTGCATCTTCTTCCTTAGAACCGTCATCATTCTGAAGTTTGGTATTCTGTTGTAAAGGCACTGCTGCAACTTTGCACTGATCCATTCTAAACTTTTTCAGTAAACTCCTGACATACTTATTGTGTGACAAAAACATCTAGTTAGAATCCCTCAAAACTTCCAAATCAAAACAATAATGTAGCTTTCACTGGTATTTCATCTCAAAAAACTGTGACATCTTCCCTTCGATTTCTTTAATGAGTTCATCTACATTTCTTGTAATGATAATATCATCTACATATAAAGAAATCAAAGCAATTCACCCCTCTTTGTCAAACACGGTATACACATTATGGTCATTATTACTTCTTTTCTAACTATGTTGTAGGAAAAATGAATCAATTTTATCATACCATAACCTGGGTTCCTACTTTAGTCCATACAATGCTTTCTTCAATCTATAGACTAAATGTTCTTCCCCCTATTTAAAAAACCCCTTGTGTTGCACTAAAAACACTTCTTCTTTTAATTCCCACTTTAAAAATTTAGATTTCACATCTAGCTGGTGTATCATCGAATAATGTTTGGTAGCTAAATAATTTAACATTTTGATTGTGTATAATTTAGCTACAGGGCAAGGATTTCCTCATAGTGTATACCTTCTTTTTGCGACTGCCCCTTTGCAACCAACCCTGTTTTATATTTGTCTATACTCCCATCTACTTTAAATTTAGACTTGTATAGCCATTTACAACCTATGGGTTGTTTTCCTTCAAGTAATTCAACTAGATCCCATGTTTTGTTTTTAAGCATTGATTCATATTCCTCTTCCATGGTTACCCTCGATTCACTATATTGACTAACTTATTTAAAACTAGGGGGTTCAACAACATTTAACATACTAGTTATAAAAGCATTCTCCCTATATCTTGCTAGCAACTGAGTTTGCCTATGTTATCTCCCGAGTGCTGGAGTGTCTTCAAACCTATTCTCATCATCCCTTGGTGGGTTTGTCCTGGAAAATACATTTGTACCATCCACCTCCTATTTCTATTGTTGTTTTTGTTGTTGCTTATGGTTGTCTCTTATTTCATCACTCCCTTCCTCCATCAGCAAAGCAATGTGCCACTCTTCATTGGCACTTTCATAGTTTCCATCATTAGCCTACTCATGAAATAATACATCTCTATTTGCAAAGACTTTATGAGTATAGGGATTAAACAATTTATAAGCCTTAAACTATGTATAATACCCAACAAAAATTAATTTAATGGCTTTTGGATCCAGTTTCTTCCTATCCTCATTTGGAACATGTGAAAAATCTTTGAAGCCAAAAACTCTTAAATTCCTTACTGCGGGCTTAAATCCTAGCAAAGGTTCGAAGGGAGTTCTAAAATCAGGACTTTTTTTTGGACTCCTATTCTTCAAATACACTACAATATTTATTATTTCAGCCCAAAATCTATTAGACATATTCTTACCTTTAAGCATGCAGCAAGCACACTCCACAGGGGTTCTGTTTTTCCTCTCTGAAACCCCGTTCTTTTGAGGAGTGTGGGGTACTATAAAATTTTGTAGTATCCCATGCTCTTTATAGTATTTGATGAAACCAACCTTCTTGTATTCTCCCCCTTGGTTCGAGCAGAGAATCTTGATGAATTTTCATGTCTTCTTCTCAATCATGCTTCTGAATTCTTTAAAGTATTCAAAGGCATGACTCTTTTCCTGAGGAAATATACCCAAGTAAATCTCATACTATCATCAAAAAATAGTAATAAATAATAGGCACCTCCTAATGACCTCGTCTGCATTGGCCCACATAACTCAATGTGCACTAGCTCTAGTATATTTGCCTTATTTCTATTAAGATTTATAGGAAACTCGTCTATTTGCATCTTCACAAGAGCACATGCTTTGCAATCAAAGTGAACATTCTTTAAAACAAGGATGCCATTGACCATCCATCGTTTTTGAAGTAGGCACAGGTCATTGAAATTAATATGGCCGAATATTTGATGACATAAATATTCTACAGCCATAGCTGATGATGTCAATTCTTGGTGTGGCGCACTTCTCACATTCAACCTATAAAAACTTCCCACACAAACACCTAATGCAATTGGGTTCATACGATCTAGAAAATCTTTAATAACACAATAATATTTCAAAAACTCTACCTTAAGATTCTGATCTGTTATCATCAAAACATAGATCAGATTCTTTTTTATTCTAGGTACATACATTACATTTTAAATAGGCCTAATATTTCCATCAGGAAAACCGATAGGATAATTACCATATTCTTTGATTTGGTACCCTCTATCATCACCAACATAAATGTTTGCTCCGATGCTCGTCTCTTTGAAATTTTTAAACCAATCCCTATTTCTTGTCATGTGGGTGGAAGCTCCTAAGTCCACAAACCAAGTTTCTGCTTCATCGTCAAACGCAAAAGCAAATACAAACATTTAAGATTTTGATTATGTTCTTCATCAACAAAGTGACCTGCATGCTTCTTGTGTATCTGTTGACCTTCGTCAAAATACTTCTTCCAACAACGTCTAGCTATATGACCAACTCTACCTTAGTAAAAACATTTTGGTCCTAAATCACTTTTGTTTGAAGACATACCTTAAGATGGAGGTGCCTTTCTTTGAGGGGTTCCTCTGCTTTTGTGTGTGGCATTTTCATTTCCTCTAAAGGGCTTCTTCTTTTCCATTTGGGCAATGTTTAAGCTCTGGGGTTTCAGGGTCATCTTCCTTTCCTCCTCCTACATTAGGATCTCTATAAATTCTTCAAACTTGGGGTATTTTTATCTCACATTCAACCCAATGATGAACATCTAATAGTTGTCAGTCATATCAATCATGGTAATCATGACCAGATCAGTATTTGACATTTTTTTGCCAATATTGCCTAACTTATTCTTAAGCTCCTTGATACGAGAGATGAATGCTACTACTGATTCATTCTCGTCCATTTTAATGGAGAGAATCTTTCTCTTTAGAAACATTAGGCGATTTGTGTTCTTGGTCTTGTACAAGTATTTGAGAGTTATCCAAATGTTTGATGTAGATTTACATTCTCGAATATGAGGAGTAATGTAATATTTCACAAAATATTTGAGTAGTGCCTTTTCCTTATTCTCCCTCTTTTCTCAGTCCTGGATTGTTGTTGTTGTTCCTCTTGTAGCTAGGGTTAGCTTCAACTCATCACCGGTTTGCAATCACCCATACATTTTTCCCCTCTAACTGGGTCCGCAACTTAAATTTCCAATTGGAGTAATTGGAACTGTCAAGTTTATTTATCTCATTTAGATAAGCTTCTGCCATTTGGTTGTTCATCTTGATAGATCTACCTCAAGTTTTTTTTTCTTTTTACCTATCTCCATGTCTATCTACTGATCCAAAGAGCAATTTTGAAAAAAATAGATGCTCTCTTAATAAAAATAATCCCTTGGAAGAGATCCCCTTTGTTTAAAAAAAACCTTTTTCTTTAGAAAAAACTCTTTTTTTAAAACAACAGAGTAACTTGATATAACAAAAAATTGTATTTGTTTTTAATATTAAAACCCTAGACTTTTTAAAAAAGAACCGACCTTCAAAATTCTCTCAAAGAGCAAGGCCTACCTTTAACATTCGATGTTACCCACAAAGGCACTACCGACAAAGCACTTCACGCACTTCAGTTGTGGAACCATGAGCCCATTTATATCCAGTGCTAGCGATCCTGATTGGAAACCTTCTTGACCACGATTTCAAAAAATAAACTTTCATATTTCAAAAGAACATGCGGGGGTTGGTAGCAATTTGGAAGCCTCCATGCAGCTCCTCCAAATCAACCTCCACGCAACCATTGGTCACACGGGCTACTCCACTGTCGCTGATCTAATTCTCTCATAGCATGCACAACTCAATAACACTCCTCATGGCGGTCGTAGAGAGATTAGTTTCTCCTTAACCATGAGCTCTTTTGCTCGGCCTCTATTAGCCTCCACGCTCAACCTTTGAGCTCTTCTACTGCCACAATCCACGTTTCTCTTTGGATTTTCAGCTCTTGCTGATTCCTCCCACCACGTCTCGTGATCTACGTCGAAGATTGTTCCATGCTACCATCACAACATTCCAAATTACCACATGATTTTGATTCAAGGTGCCAGCAAGCGAGCTTCACCAGCATGTAGAACAGATCGACGATCAAACTACTTTCAAGCAGTAGAGCGATTTTTGAACTTAGGTTCGTACTTTTCAAGTGCGTTGATCAAGTTCGTTCTAAGTAAGGCATGTAACAACGTGTCTCTTCCTCCGAAATCCTTTTCATTCAGTTCCCTTATTCAATCAGCAAAGGTGTTGATCTAATTAAATTCATAGTTAAAAAAACATTGTCTCCTCATGGACTATCTTCAGTCAATCCCCCAGGGCCTCTCTTCCACCACCTAGATGCTATCAAAGCACACTAGCTTTGACTCACCAACCTTGTAGCTCTGATACCATGTTAAGAATTGAAGAACCAACTTTATTAATCAAATTGGGTAGCTCTTAGAAGAGGAGCTTCACTTGGAGACTGCCTATGGAAAAATGCTCTCCACAATTAATCTTACAATAAAAAATATATATAGTTTTCACACAAGTAGGAAAGTTAGAAAAACTACCTAAGAAAAGGAACTGGAATATTCTCCATTATCTGCGACACAATTTGCTGGTAAAAAGTTGCGCGCTTCCAATAATGGATTGGATGAAATTAATATATTTCGAAGTGTGAAGCCATACCCTCCCATCATAGTAGTTTTTTACAAGGGGCCACAGGGATTGGTGTTAGAAGAAGTGGGACCCTCCCATCTCATTGACGGTTAGTAATATTTTACATGGACTGTAAGGCCCAAGTGGGAAAGAAAGGCATAGAGAAGTGGAAAAAGATTGTTTCATGGGTGCAAAGTGTGCAACAAAAAATCATTCATACTTGAGGCTTTTATCACATAGAAATGGGACAATCCTTTGATCTTGTTTTTGGAGAGTTAACATGACTTGGATACTTTCATATAGCTATAATATATTTCATAATTGAGTCTTGAAGGATTTTAAGCAAGTTTGGATTTCCAATTTCATAGGAAAAATAGTAATTTGTGACATTTTTTTTTATATTTTTGAGGTCTTCCACTTTCGAGACATCTTTTATGCCACAAGCAACATTTTTTGACACTAATAATTTTAGGAAATTGTATGTGTTATTATCCCATAATGTCCATTCTATCTAAAGCGAAAGAGATTAGTTATATCTTTCTAGTAAGATACTCAAAGTGCAAAATATAATCTCAATGTAAAACTTTTCGCTTGAAACATTTAGAAGGTAAATTAAGCACGAGTCTAATTCTAAGAAGTACAAATGCTTTTTTAGATCTCATATTGGGCATAGAAAAATATATGAAAATATCTTGGATGATAGAATATAGTGATTGACTTAGAATTGAAATTTTGGTATCTAATAACTCCAAAAATTAGTAAAATTACGTTGTATAGGAACAAATTTGGGAAAGTAGGCCAAACGACTTCACTTGGCCATAACTTTTATCTAGAGCTTAGGTTTGGGTAAACAAGTAGTCAATAGAAAGCTACTGAGGAGATAAAACCATCTACTATCCCATATCCATTTTAATTATTATGGATCTAGACATAGTTATATTGATCCAAAACTTATTGAAATATTTCATTAAAGATAATCAAGCATATAAAAATTTGGTTGGTCTAGACAGCTACAATGTTGACAATGAGAATAAAACCTAGGTTGAAAAGGTTGGAAAGGAGAATAAGATTGAAGAAGACCTAGACACTAATGAGGTAAAATTAGAAATAAATTATAGAATTGAAAGACTTCAAAATTTAATAGTCTCATTGCCACTTCAAAAGAAAAAAGAGGAAAACATCTAAGAAATTCATTAGAAGATATTTGAAGAAGTTGGAACTCCATTTAATTGATGTGCATGTCAAATATGATGATATTGCTTCCAAAAATAAAGTAAACAAAAAACACTCAAAAAGGATAGAGGTGGTCATTATCTCTAAAAAAAAGAAAGATAAAATGGGTATGCAAAGTGAAAGAAAACCATCAAAAGTGAAGTCATATTAACATTATCATTAGGAAGAAATGTTTTAAAGAAAATAAGAAGATCAATATAAACATAATGATAAAGAAGTTGAAAAAATCATCATTTTTCATGAAATGTGGCATCAATAGACATATTTATCATTCTTAATGGCAAGAAGAATTTAACTATATAAAAAAGACATATTATTTGGTTTTCTCACACTTAAGAGTATTAATTGTGAAGTTTTGAGGACACAACCCTTTGTAAAAGAGTACAATAATATGAGTGAAATGAAAGTATATATGAAATCAAATATATATTTATATTTATTTGGTTCATCTTTATTATTTATTTATTATATATATAATATATTTATATATAAATATATATATATAAATAAAAGAAAATAGAGAATCATATATATATAATTAATAGGATGGGCGAGGTTCTATTTTACTGTTTAAACGTGATGATTGAAATGATGTAGATCGTCCTCGGATCTTGGATAATGTAAAATTGGACGTGGGTTCCAGCTCCACCATTAACACAGAGATCCTGTCTACCAGCGGGAAAGATGTTGGCCACCAATGAATAATTTGTTTGCATGGCTAATACAGATGATGAAAATTGACCAGGCGATTGTCTGTAATGGAAATTTGCTTGTATCATATTATATCACCGCATATTGAGATTTAGCTATGAGTCAAATGTAGTCAATAGTTACTCCGTGATCTGCTATGCTATACAATGTGCAAAGTGCACGCCATTGAACAACAGTGAAAGGGTTTATCATTCTTTTATTTTGACATCGATTTTATACATGTACATTTGAGTAAATCATTGAATTATTAAACAGTTTATATTTGAGAATTATTTTGAATTTAATCAAATATGATGTTCGACATTACAAGTAATCTAAGCAAACGGTACATGTTTGAGAAATATGTTTTCCATCTTTTTTCTTAGTTATAGAGAACCATGTTTCTATTTTGCTTCACATAACATAGTTATGGAGAGATTTTTTTTATTACGCTAAAGAAGATAGAAACGATCAGAATTTAAATTCAGATCGAAGTGATAAAGGGGTTGAATCCATACTACGACATGTGCACCTACAACTAGCGCTCTGGGCTCATTATCATGCTCATAGGTACATGCCAATGACTAATGAGGAGAAATTGTTATGTTGCATGTAATTAGGACGATTTTCTTTCTTTATATTGCATGAAATATTTATTTCTGAACATGTATATTCGTTGTTATGCTTTGCATATGTATAATAATATTGCATGAAGCACTGGTAAATCTGATGACGGGTATGTCACCTTTACCATTGATGATTAATTAATATGTTCTTTGATTAATTAATATGTTCTTTCCATGAACATCTGGGAACTCTATCATAAGTTTGGATGCAGTGTTAGACGCCTTATTGCAATGTGGTTTATGTGCATATTTTGCTGCTGGCGAAATTCATGTTAAGATGTGTTATATGTATAGATTTTCTGTCGTCGGTGTAATAATTCATGTTAGGATGTGTTTTATGTATAGATTTTCTGTGGTCGGTGTAATGATTGTCTTTGTATTTTCGAGGAATCAACTTATTATAAGCTCACAGTTTCGTGAAGAAGAGGGAAATGCAATTAAGAGGAAGGATATTTCAGTTTAGCAATTAGGATGTTTTCGAAATGAAAAATGGGTGTTGAAAATTATCTTAAAGTTAACCTTTAAAAAGAAAAGAGATGTAATTGATTTAATTTATTTTTTTTGTATTTCATAAGTAAAATTACTTGTTATATGAGAAGAAATTAGCTTTTACATGAGAAGGGAGAAGTTTAATAATTAAATATTTTGAAATTGTTATAATGATATGTATTATGAAAGAGGTTTGATGCTCATTGTTGATGTTGGTAGTTTCATGATGAAATGTTATGTTATTTTGCAATTTTATGATCATAGTATTTGTGATTTTGGATTATGTGTTTGGTTAAGTAAAATACTTAAAATCATTAGTCATTTATTTTTATATCACTTTCTTGGGAACAATTTTAAGGACACCATAATGGACACCATAATGCATTGTATGCTTTCAAATATTAAAGACTATAAGGTGGTAGTAATTTGTTTTGTAAGAGTAGGATGACACTATTTATTATGATTTTGATCACCATTAGTTGGTGGTAGTAAGATTTTTGTTGATGGGGATATTACTATCTTGGGTGGTTGGGATTATGAATGTCGAAGATAGTAGTAAGAACCCTACATGATAGATTTCCAATGATGTTTGCTAGTGTTTTAAGTCTAGGAGTCTCCACGACACTAGGGTTAATAAATTGAGAATATCATCTATGATAATATTTTGGGATATGTTTCAATTAATTGGGCAATGTTCCATTTGTAAATGTGGTTGCGATCACTTCAAATTGGGTGGTAGTAAGATCCCAACCATAGTTTCTTATTGAAAACTATTTTTTAGTATTTTGAGACTAATTATCTCAACCCTTAGACAATATAAAAGTTCATTTTTTATTTAAGTATTTAAATATGATTTTTAGTTATTTCAATTGATGATATATTAACATGCTCGTGATCCCATGCTAAAATTCATTATCTTGTATAGGAAATATCTTTTAATTATATGCTTGATGATTCTAAATTTGGATTCATTTGATGTATAAAATTTAAAAGGAGGAAAATATAACTAAAGTAAACCCTACTTATATTTCTGTATATAAAAATTCAAATCACAATGTAAAATGTATGTTATGTCTTGCAATACTTCTATCCTTACACCATTGAATGAAAAGAAGAAGAAGAAGAGTGTGCCATGATCTACTTACAAACAAATCCATCATAGATGTATATATGATATTGACAATTGATAGTATCCAATTGTGAGATCTCTTAAGTTTAACATAACAATGTAATGAAATGAATACGGTCTCTAAACAATGCAATCCACATCTACTCATTATCATACACTACTTATATATGTGACTAAGCTACAAAGATAATGACTATAAAGCCTCAAAGCCATGACATTCTTGTGGTCCAATATCTTGTTAAATGAGTAGATGGTCTCAACATTACATATAACAATGTTCACTAGCTATGAATGGAACGATGAGTTGAAACCTTTCGATGAATTTCCACGTCCTTACACTAATATGTTCTTGTAATACCACCCTCCTAATCATCACCATAACATCGATTAAGAGGCCTTGGTTACTATAACGATCCAAGATCTAAGGTGTCGTTATGCAAATGGAGTCTAGAAATTTAAATCTCTTCAACTCACATAAAGACTTATTTTGACATCACCATTGTGTTTGTCTCATTAAGACAGTTCCGTTGATATAAAAAATTACCTCAATCTGACCTTCAGATCAAGAGATGTGATCATTAATTTTGGTGAATTAGAGAGCACCACATCCTCGTCTTAGTCATGTGGCTATACCCCCTACCTAGCCTCCTAGCTCCACAAGGAAAATGGATAATGGTTACCGACCGATTTATATGTTAGGCTTCCACAACCCCGCACATTGCATTAAAACGTAACCTTATACATATATGTGTGATGATATATTTATATATTTTCAACCACTCTATACTTCATTATCTATTGCCAAATGTCCTGTTCCTTGGGCTCTATTACCTAACCCATTTCAATTATGCACTTAAAGTTATTCTATAGGATTGACCCTCTAGATTGAACTTTTTGTGGCTCCACACATCAACAGCAATGATTAAGCTATCGGGTATCCATGTATGTTGCCACATCCCAAGATCACGTCACCCCACTCATTTAAGCATGTTCCCCTCTTTATACTTTCAAGGAATAGCCTCAAGTTTTACATGCGCTAGTGGGCCCTCCCCTCGGTACTATCAATTCTTGCAATTGGTCCTCAATGATATCAAGCTGACACCCATTCCAAATCATACCTATCCTTGTCAGCCTGAATCTTACATTTGAGCGACATTATGTGAGCTTCTAGGATGTGACACCTCCAGGCTTAAATCATCTTAAACCCTTTCCCAATCGCCGATCACCCTCATTGCCTTATCTTGGCTGCTCATAACATTGGTCTTTCATTGATTTATGTTGCATTCTTATGGCTATCATTCTAGCCTTGAAGCTAGCCCTTACTCATCTTGGTACGTCCTGCCTCAACCATGGATAAGGATAAAGGTTAAGGTAATGATATAAGGCTTTTACTGGAGCCATTTGTAAAAGGATTTCACTATGTTTCAACGATGGTGCTTCTTTAAATTCCTATACACATGCCAAGTCTCAAACATCATTTATTTAGGCTATGTGAAGCACACACTAGTGGTATTCCTTCTGAGCCTATGACTAGATCATCTAAACGTTTTTTTACAAAAGAAACACAAAACCTGAAACAAGGACTTCCACATCAAGCCATTTGAAACTTGTAGTCTCCTTGATTCCTCAATAGAGTATGGAAATGGGTCAGTCCTAGTCCAAAGATCCCAAGGAAACCCTTAAAGGTTCAATTAGCATGACAAGCTCACAACGATGACAAAAAATCACATGATTCCCAAAAGGCTATATAGGAATCAACATTACTCAAAGAAATAAGGAACTCTCCCATTTATTTCAATTAAAAGCATGGTCCATAAGTAATGTCGTTTAACTCACAATAACAGAAGTTTACAATCACCTCATTTAGTTGAATATGAGCTCCAAACAAATTGACCACAAAATTTCCATTATATGAATACCGAGTATGGAGTACCAATCACATTGATCACCGTATCTAAAACTAGTCATTTAAGCGGGGATTTTCCCATGCCACCTCCACATAAAAATAACATGCTCATGCTTGAGACTTCAATGTTAACAAGTGGATCAAAATGATGCATCTTTGTATGTAATATATAATTGATAAGACAATTCATTCAAGATCATGAGGTCATGTCTCACACGACATTAGATGAAACTTTATTAGATTGATCCCTTAATAAAATGTATGTACACACTTAACACCAAGGTATGCATCACTAAAGGCTTGAAAAAGGCTCTTATATAAACAACAAGCCAATGAGGATAAAAAATGAAATCCTCCATATTTCCACCTTGCAACAAAACAATACAATAGAAGATTAAAATCAACATAATTAGTATATTGCAATAAATAAGAAGTATGTTCATGCTAATAGTGTTGTAATATAACCAGTATTCTTACACGGTATACCAACGCCCTTAAAACAATAACACAACATACCATTCCATTCCATAAGTATGTACCACACAATCATGTCTCATGTATTATTCAAATCATTTTAAACCAGAAATACAAGGAACATTCATTAACATAGACAATACATGAGAAATACTAATGAAGTTTTTGGCAACTGAGTCTGGGATTATGAATCTCCACCCAACTATAGATAGTTGTAGCTAGTTCTCACTTGAATTTATCACCCCCGAGCTAGATCACAGTGCTTGAGGTAGAGTGTTGTCTAGAAAGGAAACCAAACCATGTTTTTAGTTGAACAGAATGTTAAAAGGATGCAACACCTACACCCAATAGCTAAATATATTTCCTCTTAGTATTTAAGAATTAAAACCAAATTTAGCCATGATCTTCCCAACACCAAAGTTACCTGAAACCTTGGAGGTGTGAGACTCTCTAATTAGCTACAATGCTCACCTTTGGGAACACATAGCTTATATAGCCCATAGAGTAACCCATCCTGGAGATTGTAGTCAACAATGTTGTCTTCATCATTCACATGACTCTAACTCTGGAATTGTTGATACACCTCCTTCAAGTCCTCATCTTCTGAATATGCCTCTCTTCATGCAAAATGGGTGAATGGGTCCATGTTCATAAGAGTCCCCAAAGCTACAATCTTTGATGTGGTTGGCCTTGAAAGCATATCGGCCAACTTGTTTTTTTTCCATTCTTATACTTGATCATCAAATGAAACTGCTATAAAAACCCCATCCACTTGTAATGCCTGGTCTACTGTAGCTTACTTTGGGCCTAAAAGGATTGTAACAGTTAGTGATATGTGTGGATTATTGTCTCCTTCCCCATTAGATAGTGCTTCCACTTCTTCATAGCCTGCACCACGACATAGAGCTCCTTATCGTAGGAAGGGTAGTTAAGAACTGCTTCATGAAATACTTCTGAATGGTAGTAAACATGCCATCCTCCTTACATCGAGACCACTGCCATAGCATACTCACTCGCATATGTGTCCACTTCAAAGGGGTGCTAGGTAATGCTAGAACTTGTGCTTAACTGATCTTCTTCCTTAGCTCCTCTAAATCCTTATGTTGATTGTTTCCACACTAGAAAATCTTGCCACTTACTATTATTTCATGGAGCAGTGCTCCTACTATTGAAAATGAGGCTATGAATTTCCTCAGGTACTGTGTTTCCCTAATTAAACTCTTGATCTCAGAAAAATTAGTAGGCACCAACCATTTAATGATGGCCTCCATATTGGAAGGATCCATCTTCATCTCTCCTCCATTGATCATGTTAGGTCCCTATACTACTAGTGTAACCCCTTATTATTATTAGTACAACACCTTTATTATATTGTTGTGCTCATGTAGTCCCCATATTGTTATTATTGTGCCACATAGAAGCCCACTATTGTTATTATTGTGCCCTTACATTATTATTGTTATGTCGACTTTGATTATATTATGACCCCTTAGACTCCTATATATAGAAAGGAGGTCTTGTCATTTGTATCATAAAAGAATTGTTCATTTGTGTAATGTAAAGGAGGTTGCTCCCTCGAAGAGGCTGAATTAAAAGGCATTGATCTATCTTTTCTATCTTTATGTGAGTTGGTTTCATAACAGTTGGTATCAGAGCTTTGGATTCTCGGGTTTTTCTACTCCAAACAGGTCATCATGGTATTTTTTCTATAACGTTTTTTTCTGCGACATTTCAAAAGCTAAACAAAAAACCCATTTGAGACAAAATCTTGTTAAACTGCATATCCAAATTTTAAATCTTGTTTCGCTATATTTTTGGAGATATGGTATGAGGAAGTTAGAGTTTTTGCAAGCTCCAGAACTTCATCTAAAATAGGTCATCGTAGTATTTTGGATATAACCTTTTCGCTACAAAGTTCCAGAAGCGAAAGACAAATCCCATTTGAGAAGAATTCCTTCTAAATATTGGGTCCAAATTTCAGATCTTTTCTTGCTATTTTTTCGGATATATGATCTTAGGAATTTAGGATTTTTATAGACTCCTGAATTACACCCTAAACGGGTGACCTTGGGAAAAACGTCATAACGTTCTCTCTGAGCAATAAATTGAAATTTTGTAAGACATTACAGAAATAGGATGGATTGTAGTTGTTTGTGCATAGTTTTTTTATCCAAAGGTCAAAATAGTGAGACGTGGCACGTCGTAAAAGTTCGCCCTACTGAAACATTATAGAATCAGGTCATCTTAGGAGATTGGGCATAACTCTTTCTTAGAGAATCAAATTCTAATCAGACTTGCAGGGTTAGAAAGAGGACTGAAAGTGCTACTGCGGGACACAATTGCAAAACTTTGAGATTTGAAGTACAAAGTTACAGTCATTTCAAGGTTGAGCTCCTGAAATCAAGAAAAGGCGATATGAGGAAGTTTGACAGAAAGGATCCAATAAATTGGATAATACATATGGAGAAATATTTTGACCTTCATGGTGTACCACTATTACAAAAGGTATGTATTACATCTTCATATTTAGAACCGGATCAATTTTTATGGTATAAAGGGCCTTGTTGTTGGAAAATTATATATTACAGAGCAATGGAACACATAGAATATAGCAGAAATATAAACGCAGAAAATGCATAAAACTTAGAGAGGCACAGATATACCTGGTTCACCCAGTTTGGGCTACGTCCACCCCAAACAACCAGTCCTTCCTTTCCGTTATCCAGAAAAATGAAGAGATGCAACCTACTGCAAATCCGTTGTAATCCTGTGTTTTCTCTCACAGTCTCACCTCTCTGTTTCTCGCTCAGAGAATACACATCTCTTGCACAACCTCAATACAATGCCCTCATACAAAGAGAGGGGTTTCCTTCTAGGGAAAAAAACCCTAAACTAAACATAAGTTCTACCATCAGATCATCCGCCTAATGAACAACCCAGATTGAGTAGAAACTACTATACTTTTACAAGGCAATTTTACATCTGTTTTTAGCTTCCACAGCACTTCCCCCGAAACCCCTGTCGGGGGACCGCTGGCCCCTGAACCCCCCAGTGGGGGGGGATCGGCCCCCCTGAACCCCTGTGGGGGGGGCAAGTCACCTCGCACCCCACCGTGTGGAGGGGTGTACAAACTTCCTGGGGTATACATCCGGCTGAAAGAAAGACCTCTAAATAATCATGCTCCACACCCAACACTTGTTCTCGTAAACAACTTGTTATGTGGTCAATTTTCATGGATCAAATGATAGCACATTATGAGGATACAAAGAGCAACACCTTCTTTAGAGCAACACCACAACAATTGGAAGAAAAAAGAGAAAAAAGGCTTTATTACAAAGTCAAAAGAAAAATTATGGCATCAAGGAAGTCTACCCCTCAAAACTATAAATATGGAAGTGTTGTTTCTCCTAGCATCCACAACCTACAAGGGTTACACCACAACAATTAGAAGAAAAAAGAGAAAAAGGGCTTTGTTACAATTGTGATAACAAATACATTAAAGGTCATAAGTGTGTTGAGAAGAAATTATTTTACATTGATTGTGGAGAGGAGGAAGAAAAGGATCAAGAAATGTCAAAAGAAGAGTATATACACAAGGAACCAACCCCAGAGAAAGAGGAAATGAATCCGACCATATCTTGTAAAGAAATGAAAAGAATTACCACTCCTAAAGCTCTCAAGATAGAAGGATATATCAAGAAGAAAAAGGTTCAAGAATTGAAAGATCACATCGAGAAAGAAGAAATGAATCAAACCATATCCTGTAATGCATTGGATGGAATTACCACTCTTGAAACTATCAATATAGAAGGACATATCGAGAAGAAAAATGCTCAAGAATTGGAAGATCACAACAAGTCTCAAGAAATCAATCTGACCATATCTTATAATGCATTGAAAGAAATTACCACTCCTCAAACTATCAAGATACAAAGACATATAAAGAAGAAAAAGATAAGAGTGTTGATTGATTCGGGTAGTACCCATAATTTTATTGATTGTAAGATAGCCAAGGAATTGAATTGCTTCCTATATCCAGCACCAGAGTGTCAAGTGATGGTTGCAAGTGGAGGAACCATAAATTTCTCTAGAAAGTGCCATAATATCAAGCTATTCATGGGAGAATATGTGTTGAATATCCCAATACTTTCCATTCCAATGGGTGGTGTTGATGTTTTACTAGGAGTCCAATGGCTACAATCTTCTGGTACGATAGCTTTTAATTTTCAAGAACTTTTCTTGAAATTTTTTTAGGAAGGAAAAGAAGTTGATTGAGGGGTATCGAAGGAAAACCTGGAAATATAATCAACTTTAACATCATGACAATGCTTCTAAATGAATAACAATGGGGTGTAATTGTACAATTATGTTCACTAGAGGATCCCACATCGAAATTATGTATTTCTCCAGATCTCCAAAATGTTTTGGAAAATCATTCCAAGGTATTTGAGACTCCCAAAGGTCTCCCACCTATTCATGATCATGATCATGCTATTCATTTGATTACATGAAGTGTTCCTCCAAACATCATTCCTTACATATATCCATATTCACAAAGGAGTGGGAACTCATTCAAAAGTTGCAAAAGGTCCCAGTTCAAACAGTATTGCGAGAACTTGACAAGGAAGGGACAATCATATTGGAACCTGAAGTAGTCACAGAACCGAGAAGTCGAAAGCTACGAAATAGATCAATTTCAGAGTATCTCATCAAGTGGAAGAACTTACTCGCTGAAGATTCCACATGGGAGGACAGGAATTTATACAGAAGCATCAATAACTACTCAAGCATTGAGGAGAACATTTTTTGAAGGAGAGGGGAATGTTAGGTCCCTATACTACTAGTGTAACCCCTTATTATTATTAGTACAACCCCCTTATTATATTATTGTGCGCATGTAGTCCCCATATTGTTATTATTGTTCCACATAGAAGCCCACTATTGTTATTATTGTGCCCTTACATTATCATTGTTATGCCAGCTCTGATTATATTATGACCCTTTAGAATCCTATATATAGAAAGGAGATCTTGTCATTTATATCATAAAAGAATTGTTCACTTGTGTAATGTAAAGGAGGTTGCCCCCTCGAAGAGGCTAAATTCTAAGGCATTGATCTATCTTTTCTCTCTTTTTGTGAGTTGGTTTCATAACAGATCACATACCCAAGATACACCAAAGAATGTTGCACAAACTCACACTTCTTGAGATTTTCTAGTGGTTGGTGCTATTTTAATGTTTCCAATGCTTGCGTCAAATGTGAAATATGCTTCTCCCATGTAGCACTATATACCAATATATCATTCAGATAAACAATAACGAATGAAACTATAAAAGGGTGCATTACATCATTCATTAATATCATAAATGTATCTGGTGCATTACCTAGGCCAAATGGCATAAATAAACACTCATACAAACCTTACCTAGTTTTGAAGGTGGCCTTCCATGTATCTTCTTCTTTGACATGAACCTAGTGATATCTAGACTTTAGGTCCATCTTGGTGAAATAATTTTCTTACTACAACTGATCTAGCATATCATTTATCTTGGGTAGTGTGTATATGTTGTTAAGCATGACTTTATCCAACACTCTATAATATATACACATCTGCCAAGTTCCATCCTTCTTTGGCACAATGATGATGGGTGACACACATGGCAATGTACTTGGTCAAATGACACCTTATTCCAGAACCTGTTGCAACAGTTTCTTCACCTCACTTACTTCTATATCAGACTTCTCATACAACCCAATATTTGGCAATGGGGAGTTTGGAAATAGTTGGATCTCGTGCTCCACTTTTCTCTTAGGTGGTAACCCTTTAGTATCTTGGACCACATCCTTGTATGCCTATAACAATTTATCCAATTGTTACTTATGTTTATCAGTATACCTCTTAAGGGATGTCTTACTTGTTATTGACTCCTCTTTAGACTCACCTTCTCTTAAAAAAAATAAAACATACTTCTTGCTGGAACTAATCGATTTCTTGGTTTGGTTGGCCCTTACCAGTGAAATTTTTTACTTTCCCTTGTGTATATTGATTATAAATGATTTTTAATCTTTGATGAGTTAGTACTTGTTATATATCCTCATGAATATTGCATCACAAATGTACATTTATGGACTCCCAAACACAACTCCACATACGTCAAGGGGAACCACATCTAGATCTACTTCATCAATAAAATCAGGACCGATAACAAATCTAATTTTTAGATGTTTTGTTACCTTTAGCTCTACATCCTTATGTAGCCATCATAGTAGATATGGGTTTCGATGATCATGAAATTTTAGCCCCAACTTCTTGACCAACTCTACTACAATGAGATTCAACTACGATCCTGAGTCAAAAAGAGCATCGATCTTTGTCTTCTTGAAATGTATCTATATATGGAAGAGTTTGGTCATTTCTTTCTCTTCCTGTTGTTGAAGGCTACTCAGATTCACCTCCTTTTGCACTTATGTACATACAATCTTCTCATCCACATCCGAGCTACTTTCAACTTGGTTGCTTGAATAAGTGGCCATGAGATTCTTCTTCTTATTATATTTCTTCTTGTTCTTCGGGTTTTGCTCTAGATTCAACTTCCAACACTTCTCCTCTATATGGCCATCATTGTTGTAGTCGTTACTAGTATCTTTGCACTAGCGTGTTTTGG
This sequence comes from Pinus taeda, assembly GCA_000404065.3. Taxonomy (NCBI): domain Eukaryota; kingdom Viridiplantae; phylum Streptophyta; class Pinopsida; order Pinales; family Pinaceae; genus Pinus; species Pinus taeda. The sequence continues at coordinate 80,890 of APFE030363330.1, read as the reverse complement.
GTGTCATATTTTTATCTTTCCCCCTTTTTGCTTCTTATTCCCCTCCTTAGAAACTTCATGTTTCTCCTTTTGCTTCACTCCACTTGATTGCGCTGTTTTCAAGCCTATGTTCTCGAGGCACTGTGCCTGTACACAATCCTCATCCACTGATTTGGCCTTGAACAACATCACTTGCTCATGAAGATGGTGGTGAAAATCCCCCAAATACTCGAGGAGTAAATCTAGGTTCTTTGGAGAGATACCCAACATTATAGCCATCTTTCTAAATTTTGTGGTGTACTCCTACATGCTTTGGCCCAGATTTTGTTCAAAGTAATGCCACTAGATCCACTGGTCCTCCACATACCTAATGGGATAAAACTATGACTTATGAGGGTTTTAAAATCCTCGCACTTAGTCATTGGAGGTTGTCCCTCCAACATTAGGTTTTTTGTGTTTCTCTCCCACGAAGTTAGTGCATGACCCTCTAATTTAGGTCACACGAATGAGATCTTTTGCCCTTTCTCGATCTAATGGATGCTAAAATAATCTTCCAGTTGTTGTAACCATTAGTTCAGCTTTAGAGCATCGATCTTGCCATGGTACAACCTGATATAGACTTTTTCTTCCATTTTGGGTAGATATTGGTTCATGACGCTCGAACTAGGTTGATCTTTTTCAAGTTCTTTCTTCATCTTGTTCTTTGTGTCTTCCCGATCTTCTGACCCCCTTTATATTTGTCCTCTGCATTTGAACCCCCACCTTTTTTATATAGCCCCAGATTATTTCTTAGGGCTACCATGATGAGATTTACATTGTGGTTTATATTCCCAACTTATTGTTCAAGTTGCAAAAGCCTCACCTCTAAAAGATCACGACGTTTGTTTACAGATTCATCGACCATGATTACAGTTTTATGATTTTCGACCCTACTGACCTGGATCCCACACAAATATCCACAAATACCCAAAGAAACTTGGATATGATTCCAAATGATCCATAAACTGTCATGGATATTCCATTGGATAGCTCATCACAATAGATCTAATAATATTATATTAAAACTATGAAAATTCTACACTATTAGATTTAACTATAATTAGTGTATGCATGTGAATGGAAATTATTTATAAAATAAGAGAATGATAAAATAATCAAACACACACACACAAGACACAACATATTCTCTCTAGGAAACCATTTCGGGAGAAAATCCAACTAGAAGGTGAGGTCGCTTCTCTCTCTTTGTTTGTTTGAAAATATGGTTGCAGGTACAAAGAAGTAATGCATGTGGCCCATGGGATGCTACAATGGAGATATCATATATGTGTGCTCTACCTCCCATCTCTCCTAGCTATATTTTCTTATATATGGAACAAAATTATCTCTAAAGAATGGAATGCCTCTTCCTCCTAGTGGCCCAGTTATAACACAACTCTATAGTCTACTGGTGGTTAAGTTTGACTACATCAACTCTTAACTAGAGCTACAAAATAAATTGTTCTAGATTTATTTTACACCAAAGGCACATGGATAACCCATTTTCCATGAATAATGGGGGCTAATGCGGCATCGTCTCGAACTATAAGTGCGAAAACAGGAAGGTCAAATTCTGAGTGGCATAACTTTTAAATAGAAACTCTAACTAATGCAATTCTTATGTCATTGTAAAGGTCTCTATGTGTAGAATGGCATGAAAAGGTGTCACACTAGAGAATCAAAATTCCACCCCAAAAAATGTCATCTTGTGCCTAAAAATGCTCCCAAAAGTTTTCAGACCTCGTTTCACCAAATTGGGTCCCGCCGATAAAAATGGTCTCGTGAGATGATTCCTCCATTTTTTCCATTCCAAATCCATTGAGATGGTTGAAAACAAATATAATTATCGAATTGAGATCATCATTTTAATCATATCATAATAACTCTTCGTCACTTGTTTACCTCAGTTGGTTGATTACTTAGGTAGATACAGGAGGAGGGTTTTACAAAGTGATATCATAACATGGTTTCGTTTTCCTTTGGTGATGTCTAGTTTTTGTTCCCCTTGGATGAAGATGTTGTTGTATTTACATGTCAATTGCGTATAGGTCCTTTTGCTTATGGTGTATGTTATTGTTGTGTATGCATGGCATTGGTCATCATTGCAGTGGTGTTGACATATGAAATTTTATGGTGTTATGGTTGTATGTGGTCGTCATGAGTGCATGTCGGTTATGCATTGTTTATGCATGTTACTACTTATATATCATTATGCATATGTTGATGTGGTTGTAGTTGTCATGCGTGAGGTCATAACATGTGGTTTTCATGGTCATGCATTGATAACTAGATAATGATTCAAATGATGAATTCATGTTGATATGATTATGTTTATATACATGCATATATATATAATTTCACTAACACTAGTTAGTATTACAGATGAGATATCCTCCCCAAATTATATAAGGTACGTTGATTTATTTATGATTTGGTTTAGATGAAATAATATGCCTTGTGGGAATAAGTGATCAAAAATGACTAGCAAGATGGCATACTATAGAGATTCTCCCTATGAATTAGATGAGCAGCATGGTGTTGGGCACTCTTTTGACTTAGAAAGCACGTTGAGGAGTTTGAAGGAAGAAATAAGGAGTTGTAAAGTAGATAATGTCATAATCATGTAGGCACAAGAGAAACAAGAAGAAGTGAATGCAGTAATTCTTCAAATTTTGTCAAAATTGTAGAGGCAGGGCCCACATTGGATCAGCTATGGAAATGAGGATAGGAGTAATGGGGCATATGGTAGGAGATATCGAAGTGGGTATAGGTTATATAGAGATGACACAACCAGGGATGGTAGGTTCTTGGATACTCCAAACAAGCGAGGTGATGGACACATGTACTATTCTAGTCCTAGTTCTGATAGGTATCATGGTCATCATTGTTATCATCCTTACAGGAGGAGTGATAGGGGATATTGTCAGATGAGTTCAATAAAGAAAAATTGTCTACATTTGATTAGGAAATGAAGAAATCACGAGATTTAGAAGCATGGTTTCCTGGAATGAATAAGTTATTTAGGATACGTTATTACTTAGAGAACATGAAGGCCAAAATAGTTGCATTCAATCTTAAAGTTAAAGTAGAGCTCTGGTGGGAACATGTAAAGAATGTCAGAGATATTTATGAGGAGGAGTTGACCTGGAGTGAATTTGAGAAATTATTCAAGAATAAGTACCTATCGTAGAGGTACTATATCAGCAAGAAAAGATAATTTTATGAGCTAAAGATGGGATCTATGACTGACGCGGAGTACATGAGCATATCTATGGAGTTGTTGAGGAATGTGCCTTACCTCAAGGAGGAGAAGGCAAAGATTTAGAGGTTCATCATTGGGTTGTTGATAGCATTTAAGGATAGGATTGAGTTTGATGAGCCTATATCATTGGAGGAGGACATCAAGAATCTAAATTATTGTTATGAGCAATCAAACAACATATCTGAGACTAAACCAGACTAGAAAGGTAATAATAAGAACAAAGGGAAATTGCAGAAGAAACAGGAAAGGCCTGAGGACAAAAGTAACAAAGACAGCGCAACGCTGCACAAGAAGTTCAATGCATCTGACAAGAGGATAGGAATTGCAATCTGAACAGAACAAGGGTGATGATAGGAAGCCCATACGGTGTTATAATTTGGAAAATATAATTGTCAAAGAGATTGACCACAACATCAAAGTGGTAGACCACATATCTACAGTGCTCAAGAAGCACACACATTGGGGGATGTTGGACAAAGTGTTCCTAGTATCTATGCAACATTGCATAACGGGTAGGTAGATCACTAGGAGTCTATTATCGAGATGAATGGTAATCTTTGTGAACAAGTTGTTTTTATTTTGATTAACCCTGGATCTAATTATAATTATTTTAATCCTAACCTGTTGGATAAGTGTGGTTTGAATAAATATGTCCATGCAAAGCCTTGGTTAGTGCAGTTGGCTACAGGTATGAAGAAGTGAATTTATCATGGGTAAGATCTTGTGTATTTTATTTTAATGGTATGCCTACATCAACACATTTGAATGTATTACCATTGGGATATTATAGTGTGTTGTTGGGCATGGACTGGTTGTATGTGCATAGAACCGAGGTGGAATGTTATGAAAAGGTTATTGAGTGCTTGGATGACAATGCAGAGCAGAGAGTCTTGGAGGGTAAGAAGGAAGAAACATCAATTAGGATGGTGATAGATATGTATGAAATGTGTAGTTGTAGGAAAGGGTGTGTATTATTTTTGGTACATATATCTAATGACAATGGTAAAGAAGTTGAGGATGTCACTGTTTTGAGTAGGTACCTAGTTTTACAACAATTTTAGGATGTATTTCCTGTAGATATTTCAAAGTTGACGCCTCACCAGGAAGTGGATTTTGCTATTGAGTTGGTACCAAGGGAAACAACAACATCAAAAGCATCACACAGGATGAGCACTCCAAAGTTAGTAGAGCTGAAGTTGCAGTTGAAGGAAATGCTTGACAAGGGATACATTAGGCCAAGTGTATCACTATCAGCACACCAGTACTTTTTGTGAAGAAGAAGGATGGTACTCTTGTCTTGTGCATTGATTACAGGAAGTTGAATAAAGTGAACATCAATAATAGGTATCCATTACTAAGGATTGATGATTTGTTCAACCAATTCAAGGGATCAACAGTGTTCTCGAATATTGATCTGAGATCTAGATACCATCAAGTACACATCAAGGAAGATGACATTTACAACATAACTTTCCAAACCAGGTATGGACATTATGAGTTTATTTTAGTTCCATTTGGTTTGACTAATGCTTCAACTAATTCTATGTGGTTGATGAATAGTGTGTTGTGTCCTTATATGGACAGGTTTGTTATTGTATTCATTGATTACATCTTGATATATATATAAATGAGGAAGAGCATGCCGAACACTTAGCAGTAGTATTGAGATTTCTAAGAGAGAATAAGTTGTATGTCAAGCTTAGGAAATGTAGTTTCTTTCATAAAATTTACATTACTTGGGGCATGTGGTTTCCAAGGAAGGCATAACAGTAGATCTAGAGAAGATAAGGGCCATCATGGTGTGGGAAACTCCTAGGAATGTGGATGAGGTAAGATCATTTATGGGGTTAGCGGGTTATTATAGGAGGTTCATCAGAAACTTCTCATGAATTACATATCCTATCACATCATTTCAACGGAAAGGTAAGAAGTATGAATGGATAGAGGAATGTACCACAAGCTTTGAGCATATGAAATAGTTTTTGACACATGCTCCAGTGCTATATTGCAAATACAAAGAGAGAATTTGTGGTGTGTGAAAATGCTTACAAGAGAGGACTTGGTGGAGTTCTTATGCGAGAGGGACATGTAATATGCTATGAATCACAAAAATTGAATGAGCATGAGTAAAATTATCCAACACATGATCTTGAGTTGGCATCAATCATCCATGCATTGAATATGTGGAGGCACTATCTTCTTAGCAAGAGGTTTGTACTAATGAGCGATCATAATGGATTGAGGTACCTATTTGACCAACAGAATGTGAATGATAGCAAAGCTAGATGGTTGGCTATGATTTGTGAGTTTGACTTTGAGATCATCTAAATTAAAGGTAAAGAGAACATGGTTGTTGATGCTCTTAGCACATGGATACAAGTGAACCACATAGAAACTATAAGCTCTTATGGGATAGATTTGCATTCTTAGATCTTACAGGAAGGTCAGCAGGATAACAAGTACATAGAGCTCATGCGTAGGTTATAGCAGAGTATAGACACATGTGTAGGTGAAGGTACATGTGCACATGATGTGGACTATCATCTCATAAGAGATGGCTTCATCAGATTTAGGGATAGGATATATGTTCTAGATGACAACTAGCTCAAGAAGCTTGTCTTGAGAGAGTTTCATGTCAAACCATATTCAGGTCACACAGGATATCATAATACACTAACGAGAGTGAAGAAGTTCTACTACTAGTCAAACTTGAAGAAAGAAGTGGAAGAGTTTGTGATGGGATGTTTGGATTGTCAAGAGGTAAAGGTAGAGTGTAAAAACCCAGGTGGGTTACTACAATTGATATTGATTCCATAGTGGAAATGTGAGGTCATTCCCATGGAATTCATCACAAGTTTTCTAAGAACATCTAGACTTCCATCATGGTTGTGGTGGACATGTTGACTAAGGTAGCACACTTCATTCTAGTGAAATATAGCTATTTGACTAGTGATGTGGCATGTGTGTTCATCATAAATGTGGTTAGATTGCATGGTGCTCAAAATAATATTATGTCAGATGGGGATTGTTAATGTCAGTATCTTCATCCCTCCATTAGTGATCTAATTCTCTTGTTGCATTGCATATTAGGTGTCTCATCTGATCAGCTGCATTCCATTAGGATCATGGATCATCTAATGGTTGGGTCATATTATACATTTTCACTCATGTTCTTTACCTATTGGCCCATTTTCATTCATCTAAATCATCTGTAGTCATTTTTTCGTCTTTAAATTTGCAAAAGTTAATTTTTAGGGTTTTATATCTCATTAGGTCTAGGGTTTCATCAATAAGGTCTTAAAAATGCTAAATAATGGTCAGTACACACATGAAGTGGTCAAATAAAGTCTCAGCAGCAATAACTTCAATGATCACATGCTCAGTTATTGATTTTTCCTCAAAACCCTGTTTTGGGGAAAAACAGAGCTTTTATATGTTTCATGTAATAAATTTCATGTAATTTCATTTTTTCATATGTAATAATTCTAGAAGCAACCCTAGTCACTTTGCCAAGCCTTTGCTACTTCAGTTCCTACAAAAGAGACAAATTGCCAAAACATTTAGTCCATCAAAGGAAAAAACCAAGAAAAATGCCATAACAGAGTTTTAAAAGGAAGTGAAATGACCAAACATTAGAAGAATGGGTTTTCTTGAATGAAATATTTAAAGCCATGGTTATATAAAGTTTTTTCAAAACAAATGAGACTCATTTTTGTCCACAAAGTGAAGAGAGCAAGTGCATTTCCATTTTCAAAAGCCAAAAGAGTGATTTTGTGTTTAAAGGGTGAAAATCAGTGGCGCGATGCACCTGGGTTAGAGTGCGGCACACACATTTGGTGCGGTACACCTCGCAGTGTTCCCAGTGTATTTTTACAATAGGCATGACACACAGTGTTAGAATATTATATATTACGGAGCAATGGAACACATAAAATATTGCAGAAATATAAACACAGAAAAAACGCACAAGACAAGAGAGACACAGATATACATGGTTCACCCAGTTTGGGCTACGTCCACCCCGAATAGCCAGTCCTTCCTTTCTATTATCCAGCAAAATGAAGAGACACAACCTACAGCAAAACCGTTGTAATATCCTCTATCTTCTCTCACAGTCTCACCTCTCTGTTTCTCGCTCACACAGAATACACACCTTTCTCACAGCCTCAAATACAATACCCTCATACAAAGAGAGGGGTTGCCTTCTAGGGCAAAAAAACCTAAACTAAACATAAGTTCTACCATCAGATCATCCGCCTAATGAACGGCCCAGATTGATTAGAAATTACTATACTTTTACAGGGCAAATTTACATCTATTTTTAGCTTCAGGGGCGCTGCCCCCGAGCCCCCGGCGGGGGACCGCTGGCCCCCGGACCCCCCAGCCGGGGGGGATCGACCCCCCCAGACCCCCGCGGGGGGGACAAGTCCCCCCCACGCCCCCCCGCGTGGAGGGGTGTACAAAACTTCCTGGGGTATACATCTGGCTGAAACAAAGACCTCTGAACAATCATGCTCCACAAACAACAATCTCCCACTTGGAGAATGATTGTAGCAACTCCATCGCTGCTTCATTTGCTGGACAATGACTCCTCTCTTGGACCTGGCTGTTTCTCATCTTCATCGTCATCCTTGAAGACCAATTGAAACTGAGCATGTTCTCAATTTCTCCCTGGTTACAACTTTTGTTAGCATATCTGCAGGATTCTGGCTAGTGTGTATCTTTTCCAGCTTCAACTGTCCATCTTCCAACACTGATCGTATGAAATGGTACTTGAGCTGTATGTGCTTAGTCCTGGAATGAAATGCTGAGTTCTTTGCAAGATGA
>APFE030363330.1:48562-65323 GCA_000404065.3 Pinus taeda | reverse complement strand
AGGGGGACAAGTCCCCTCCACACCCTCCTGCGTGGAGGGGTGTACAAAAATTCTTGGGGTATACATCCGGCTGAAACAAAGACCTCTGAACAATCATGCTCCACACACAACACATAGAACGAACGCGGCACACCTGTGAGGTGGCATGGCGCACTGAACTGCAAGGCCTGAAATCACTCACAACCTCTTCCAAACTTACAAAATTTCTAAATCCTCAATTGTCCAAGTAAATTAATGCACCCTCATCGCTAGTGAATTATTTTATCTTGGTATTTATGGTGATTTAATGGTAAAACATTGAAACCCTACCTCCTTGCATTTCTTGTAAAAAAAAATTGCATAGTTTTTACACTTTGCATATTTTGTTGCTAATTTCACTCCCTCATTCCCTCACTCCCTCACTTCCATTTTCTCCCTCCCTTTTCATTGGTATTTCCCACTCCCTAATCCCCATATCCCTAAAATTATTAATCCTAAATCCCTAATCCCACCATCCCAAACCCTACTCAAATATCCCCAAACCCTAATTGTTATTCCCAAGCCTAGATATTATTCCCTAAACTCTTTCATTTCCCCAAAAACCTTTCAGCAACATTACCAAACCCCTCATACATATTCCCTCCACAATCCCTCATACATTCATATCTTTGGTAGCAAAAACCTATTGACACCATAAAATCTCTTCATACTCATCTTAGAAAAACTCAAACATTGGCAAACATGGAGTCAGATTTTTCCTATGACAGAAATGAGGAAACAGCCGGTGGTTCTTCTAGAGAAATGCATGCACCAAAGAGGCCTCATAAGAGTGGAAAACATAACCGAGAGGAGCCTATTTCACTTGCCGAACTTTTGGCCTGTCCTCTTGCTGTCACATGCTTCCAATATCAATCTTGTTTTCAATTTTTTGAGATGGTGGAAAGAGTAAAATACCACAATGAGCTGGCCAGACTATTTGTGCTCCATCTTCATAATGGCCAAGTCACTTTGGAAAGTGTGACATTCACCTTGACACCTGAGACTATTGCTCAAGCGACCAATATTCCAAATGTAGGTGAGCAATGGAATAAGGGGCAGTTTGTTGACAAACATCATTATGAGCCTTACATCAAGGCTAGTTTTCAAAGGCAGATTGGCAGAGTTTTCCCTTTCCGATTCCTTCAAGACACATATGCACCCTTGATAAAACTCATAATTAAATATTTCAGCTGTGAGGGAAAATTTTCTCGCCTGTATGCTTACCACATCAGACTGTTGATGCACTTCACTAGGGTGAGAATGATCAATCTCCCCTACTTTAATTTTCATAATATTGAGAAGATGACCACCTTGGTTCAAAGGAAGCCTCCTCATCAACAGTATAACATCATCTATGACTTTTCACTTATCAAAATCATGGTCTTGCATCAGCTTGGTTTACTGAATATCTCATGGGAGGATTTCATTGCACACGAGGTCTTTACAGGTCCTAAAGTACCCCCATCAGTTTTTCATGAGGCAAGAGAGCCTTCCCATCAGCCGAAGGTGCATGAGACATAGACCACCAGTGTGCTAGTGCTTGTTACATACCAAAAGGGCACAAGGAGATTGTTTGAAATAGCAAAATGAGTACTATCTGCACCCAAGGTGGAAGGGGTCATGTTTCCTTCAACAACAAAGTAGGTACAGGACAAGGGTAAGTAGCCATTACATGATTAGGGGCCTTTAAGAGGACACGAGACAGATTTCATTCTTATCCAGGATGATGACACCGACTTGGGCTCCCAAATCTCAAAGATCAAGGAGATCATTAAGGAACAGCAAGCTGACATTCATGATTTGTCTCTCAACTTGGAAAGAGGCAAATGGATAATCAAATATCTAGAGCAAAGAAATAAATAGCTAGAGGATCAACAAACCATCATGGAGGTACAAAACATATGAGAAAACTGGCTAGCTGCCAAGAGGAGGAAAATCAAGTTGACACCACTTGAACAAGAAATTGATGTTGATCGTGAATCTTGGCTTGAGGGGACAAATATGCACTTGGAAAAGATGCTAGAGAAGGCCAATAGGGAGAAAAACATGTTGAGGCACATGGCCTACCAATACTTGGTGAGAAACAAGGTGTGCAAAGTAAGAATCATGATTTTGAAGGCCAAGTTGAAGAAAGCATCAAGGAAGAGAAAAGAGAAAGATAGACTCTAGGTCTTGGTTGAAGCTTCCTAAGCCCAACATAGCACTTGATGATGGACACTTAGCCCAAATTTCAAGAAATTTGGGAGACTTTTTGCAAATTTTGAAATTTTGGCCTAAAAAATAGGTTTTTCCGTTTGGTGCGCTGCAACACCTAGCACGCACTTTTGCTAGAGACCTCCTTTTGAGGAAAACTTAGCATTTTTGGATTCCTCATGGAAAAATATGAATTCCCTCACATGGCCAAGAGATTTTGATAGGTTTTGAGCTTCCAAAAAGGTCAAAAACACCTCAAAAATGACCTTTCTACCGCTTTTTGGCCACACAGAAAGCAGTGTTGGGAGAACTCATTTTTGGAGGGGCAAATGGAGGCCAAATTCAGAAATTCTACTTGTTCTAAAAAGTAGCTAGGCATAAATTTCCAATGATCCCACGTGGAGAAAATTTGGTTCACGAGAAGGCCTCCAAAAGCAGCTCCAAAGTAGCGCAGCGCACAGGATCAGGAGCGTGGCACACAAGATGAAATGTTGTTATTGTTTCGCCTAGTTTCTTCATAGTTTGACTTTTCTCTTTCCAGCAGTCAAACTCATGATATAATTTGATTTGAATTGATGGATTTTGATGTAAATATGTTAAATTTTCACTCATAGAGGTAGATTAATCCATGAAAAGGTAGTTTGCAACTGAATGAATTAGTTTCCTAGTTTTTAGAGGGAAGTTCTTCCACTCCCTACTTTTTAGTTCTCAGATTAGATCTTGTTGAAACAACTCCTAAATTTATGAGCTCGACCCCTAGAGGATAGGATGAGTTTTTTATTTCCTATATCTACTAGTTTTTCAGTCATTGGCAAAGGTTGGACTTTTGGGAAAGCTTGGAGCTTAATTGTACACTCATTTAAGTAGTTTGGCAAAGGAATATACCAGGGTTTGCATCACTCTATGGGATTGTTATGGCAACTTAATTTGGTATTGTGTTTCTTTCTGTAATTGAAAGTTCACATGTGTTTTATGTATGCCATTATCTCTCTCTGTTTAGCTTAACTAAATGAAACAATGATAAAGGTAGAATTCATTGATTTGCAGTGCTCTACCTAGGGTTTTGTCTAGTTATTTATGTTTTCAGTTGTTTGAAGAAGATCCCTGAGACTTTTATGCCATTTTCAACTCCTCGCTAATCTAAAAGATCTCCATCTCACTCAATTTGAAGTACCAAACCATTTTCCTACCTCGCCCCATAGATATCTATGCAAAACTGAGCCTCATTCCCCGGACCCAAATCTGTCTTTCACATTTGAGCCAACAAAACATCATCAAATTCAATCAAACTCTTCTGAACACATACCTAGCCTAAAATCAATCTTTACATCAGTCATTTCAAGCATCATTGATCATATTTTACTGAGATTGACAAGGAGAGAGCCCTCTCCTGACCTGGTAGGGCTAGCTACCAGGTTAAGCTTGGTTTGATGTTAACCTAGATCCTACCTTTCTCAGCTTGAGGTAGATTTAGGCACTAACAGGGATAAAAAGTTCACTTCTGATTTCTGGAAGGTTTTTTTTGTAGGTTTACGTACAAATTTGGCCTTTTGTATAACTTATCATCTGTATATAGATGGACAAATAGAGAGGGTCAACAAGATATTGGAGGACATGTTGAGGATATATTTGATGCATTAGCAAAGGACGTGGGACGAGTACTTTCCATTGGTTGAGTTCACTTACAATAATGGTTACCAGGAATCACTAAGGATGAGTCCATTTGAGGCATTGTATTGGTGGACTTGTAATAGTTCCATCAGTGGGAGTGATTCGTTGAATACGGTATTGATTGGACTGAACATGTTAGCATAAATGAAATAAGAAATTTAGGTAACAAAGAATAATATAAAGGTAGCACATGACAAGAAAAAAACTATGCATAGCAGAAAAAGTTGTTTAAGGAGTTACAGGTTGAGGGACAGGTGTACTTGTTCATCATACCAAAGAAGAGATCCTTGTGAATTGGATCATGTGCTAAGCTAGCACATTAGTTTTGTGGACCTTTCAAGATTATAGAAAGGATTGTATCAGTAGCCTATCGACTTCCACTTCCTCTGACAGTGAAATTCCATGATGTTTTACATGTATCATTACTTAAAAAGTATGTCAAATATGTTGATCATGTGATTAACTAGTCTTTCTTGCAAGTGGAGCCAAAAGGAGAATTATAGCCAAAATCTCAATGCATATTACAGAGAAAGATGCTCATGCCTTGGATCCAAGAAATTGAGTAGGTTAAAGTGTACTGGAGCACTTTAGGCCTGATGATGCTACATGGGAAATGGTGGATCATATGTGATATATGTATCCTTCTCCATTCATTAGTTGAGCAATATTTTTGGTATATGTGTTGGTGCGATGTTTTTCTTTATGTACATATATATGTAAATACTACCATAAGTTGTTCTATAAAGATGCAATAAGTGGTATGGGTGTCACGTGTTTATGGTTGTCATGTTGTTACATTGTCATGTTGGTTTGCTTTTCAGTAGGTTGATCATTGTAAATATTGCAACGAGCTAAGTTATAAAGCTCCAGGAGAATTATGTTTTTCTTTCAGCAATCTTGTTGGTTGTAGCAGTCATTTAACACAGAGGACGGTGTTCCCAATTAGGGGAATTTTGAGGTCTAAAATGGGCCTCCTGAGAAAAACTTACAACCAAAATAAACTAGAAGAACCAATAGGATTCAAGATGATGATGTCAACCATTGGGGATGATTCACCATTTTTGGAGTAAAAAAGTAAAAAGATTAAAAAAAAATAAAATAATAAAACTACTTTTTCAACACGTACTTTAAACTTATCTCTCTAATATTTTACTCAAATTTTAAGTGGGAGTACTTTTTGGATGCAAACTTTAATTCTGCATCCAATGAGTACCCATGTTGCATACTTTTGATTGACCCTGCTACACGAAAAATGAGATATACATGAAAAAGCATGATTGCAATCACATCTTTCATGTATTTCTCATTTGTCATGTAGTATGGTATATATAAAGTATGAAACATTGGTACTCTTTGGATGAGGAATCAAATTCTGCATCAAACAAGTGTTTCCACTTGAAATTTAAGTAAACTTATAGGGAGATAAGTTGAAAATACGAGTTGGAAAAAATAGTTTTTTCTTTTTTCTCTCGAAAATTTGATGATATAATATAATATTGTTTTATTATTTCCACTATTATTTTATAATTTCCTGAGGAGACCCATTTTACACCTCAAAATTCTCCTAATTCCAAGGGGGATGAGGCTGTAACAACCCTGGTAAAAATTCCATGTAATAAAAGTTAATAAAGGAAAAATAATAACCATGGTCATGAGAGATGTATTCAAATATGAATGGTGTGAAAAACATACTAGTGTGGGTGCTCATTTGGTTTATTATGGCTATGGAAATTGACGAAAGAAATGGTTAAGGCTTTCGAAAGGAAAAATGACATGTATCAACATTTGTTTATGAAATAATGGAAATTAGGAGAAAAGAAAGGTGAAAGGTCACAGGTTGCATGTGAGGAGGAAAATGAAGGAAAATAAGCGAAATTTGAAGAAAATAGATGCCTTATTAATAAAAGAGATTTTGAGGATCATTTTATGGATTTTTTCAGTTCAGTCTTTTGTAAGTTCAAAATTTTTTCATTTCAGTTTTGAAGCTCTCTTATATTCTCTCTCTCATACTCTTGCAGACTTAGATTTTTCTTCGTTAACTCTAGGGGGAGTGTGGCACACTTGATATTTGGAGAAAGAAGGTAAAGGAAGAGTATGAAAGCACAAGAGGACATCAAGATCAACAACTACAATGGGTTTTTCTTGTAGGTATTGAGTTTTATGTATGCTTTCCTTACTAGTTTTGGCATGCGTGGCATATGCATGTGCTTTCTTGGTCATGATATGTCATTGGAACAAAGGATTTCCTAGATTGATAGTGGTTTTTCCTAGCCTTGTCATTTCCTCGATAGCCATGGTGTTGTGGGATTCTTTCCCTTTTTCTTTCTTATTGAATCTCATGTTCCTTTGGCTATGGGTTAGGTTATTAGTCCCTAGAGCCTTAGCTAGACAAACGCTCTGGAGCCCTGCAATAGCTTCGTTTGAGTTATTAGTATTGATGCCTTGGTTGGACAAATTTTATGGATCCCTTGGTGGGTTGAGTTACTAGTCCTAGAGCCTTGGTTGGACAAATGCTCTGGAGCCCAACAACAATTGTGGGTTTAATTACTTGTCCTGGAGCCTTGGTTGGAAAAAACTATCTGGAACCCTAGACAACTTGGGTAGAGAGAGATATGGAGACTGATGATGATGTTCAACTGTGAGGTGGAGTCACTAGTTGAGGGTTGAGGCAGTCTGGCCTCTGTAACCCCCAGTTTTATTTAATGAATTTGTTCTATGATACCCCATATTCATGCTTGGAATATGGCATATGGGTGATTGGTTGAAGAGAGATTTGGTTTAACCAATCTATGTCAAGGTGGAATGTGGAAGTCCCAAAGCTGGTTTGCCTTTTCATTTATCAGTAATAGCTCTCTTTCTCCTTGGTATTTTATGGGTAAATATACTTGTTTATATGTGGCTTGTATGGTTGTTATATCCTTGATATTTATGTTGGTTACAAATGAGTTTTATGATAGTGAAAATGTATGGCTCTCATCATGTTTTGGTTAATCATTGAATATACAATGAATATATGCCTTAATAGATGGTAATGCAGTTATTATGATGAGGCATCAATGCTTCTTAGTGATTCTCAGATAAGTATGAGACCCCCATGCTTAGATCTATTGTTTAAACATGTAGAATGCATATTTGTGACATGTTTCATAAAAACCCTATCATGGCTAGTAGGGGTCCAGTCTATTGGAAATAAAGAGAGGGGGTGAACCAATATTACTTAGCAATTATCACTTTTAAATATTTTTAGAGCATTAGTTAGTCTTCAATTATTATTAATGTTTATCCAGTAACAACAATAAACAAAAGAACACAATAGGCATAAGAATTTTAGGTCAAAAACCCCCTCAGGTCAAAAACCACCGAACTATTTTCTAATAAACTCTTTAATCTTCATCCCCAACTAAAATCAAAGTTACAACTTCCTAGAATTCTAGAAAATAATTCTTCTCCAGCTCCACCTGGAAGGATGCCCCAATGCCCTGGTTTCTTCAGTAGTTAATTGAATGGATTCCCCAACATCCTAGACCAACCTACCACCCTGAAGTGTTCACAGGATCCAACCTGTAGGTGACTTTATGCACCTGCCTAGCACCTCCCTGCCACCTTATAATGATCAGAAGTGAGAAAACAGTGTGGACTCTCATACCAGTGACAATGATCCATGATACAATATTATTTACAATGATTTTCTTGAACTTGAATGAACACCCAATCACACTATCACTTGAAACCCAACTATGAAAATCATCCCAATAGTGGTTCCTATACCTCCCAATAATGAAACTTTTACTTGAGGAAGATTGAGTCTTTTAAAATAATGACTCTTTCATTGATGACTCTTGTACAAATTTACAATGATGACTCACCAAAATTCTGACAAGAACTCACACTTGTCTCAACTTTGCTTCTTGGATCACTTGCAGCTACTAAGGAATGTTGTGCTTGTTTCAAGCAATGGTACTTTCGCATTTCATGTACTTCTATTATGTGTCCTAGTCGTTGTAAAGTGTCATCCTTCCTGCACATGCATTAAAAAGCAAGACCCAAATATATAGAAAACAATATACTTACGTTATCCTACAAAAATATATGTCAGAAATGATACTCAAAATTCAAATTCAAACACTAATCATACATACCTTGCTATAACAGACTTACCCTTGACTATTGATGTGTGTTCCAAACTGCAATGATCCTTTAATCATACTTTTTCTTGCCTTATAGGAGATTGATATTGAATCATTTGTATCTACGTGATTTCAAATATGCAAGGTTTGAAATTTCATCCTGTGGTATCCCTCTGGGTCCTCTTTCCAACCCCATAGGTAGAATCGAGATTTTATTCTTAGAGAAATATTTATGCCCAATATCCCACGATGACCTGATTATAGATTAGTTTAGTAGAGAGAACTTGTACAAAGTTCTGCATGTCATTATTTTGACCTTCTCCCTAAAAATGATACCAAACACACCATAGTTCATCCTCTTTCTTTCAACGTTTATGAAATTTGGATCCAATGCTCAGAGAGAAAGTTATGATGATTTTGTTGAGGTCAACTATTTGACATGGTGTTATAGAAATATTTGGGCACTACAACCCCAATCACATATGTCCATAAACCAAGGGCTTCTAAGTCCCTAAAATTTTTGTTTCATACCCTAAAGGAACAAGGTCAGCTGATTACATCATCTCCCAGAAGTTCTCCATGAAAAACTGCTCAGAACTGGTCAAAACTGGACCATCTCACCTGCTCCATGGTCAAAGTGCGATGCATATCGCCTAATGCACATGGGGGGTTCAATGCATACTGAAAATCCCTTCTGTGGGGTGCGATGGGTGAGAGTAGACAAATGGCAGAGATAGTTTACAAGGTGTATGATCATAGAATCTTCTAGAAACTTCTCCTGTGACACTTGCCTCTCTGAATTCACCCAGGGATGAGTAAGAGATCATGAAATCTCCAAGTGGAATTGAGAACTATCAGAGAGAGGACGCTAATCAAAATCCCAGAAGCTGACTCACCTATATGCAAACATCTATATATGGATCCCTCATCCTAGAGATCTAAAGGCTAGAATCTTGGATTTTGTAAGGAAGTGTTGTTGGTTTCTTTGTGGAACATCATAGTGTTGGGTGATCTAGCTTTTCATGAGGTGAAGAAGGGATTTCATGCTGTGAGGATGGCACTGGGTCAGATCAATGGGTTGTAATCCTCTCTTCTACACTTTCTATCAATAAAGCTATTTGAGTTTTCCTCCATATTCTTGTATGTCTGAGTTGATATATGCATTTGTGTGGTTAATATATATTTGATCCTATATTGTTTATGATTGTAGATCTGTATGCTTTGATGGTATTATGCTACTTTGACTCTACAAGTGTTATTTGAAGCGGGACAAGCAAGGAAGGAGCGACCGAGATCTGTTAAAGGGGAGAGGAAACAAGAAAGGAACCAAGCGAAAAACAGAGGTTGGTATTCTTTGCTTCTCTCTCATGTACTTCTCATAAAGGAAAACACAATTAACTTTAGTTTGTTTGTTTCTAAGATAGCTACCCATATTAGTGGGACTAGCAGCTCTGAAGGGACACTAGTTTTCCTGATAACAAAATGGTGACTCTGCTAGGGAACGAATAGCTTGTTTGCTTGTTTCTAGTTTGTTTACTTTATAAACTACAGACGGATCCTGTAGTTATGCCAGCTAGCCTTCGAATTGCGTTTGCTATGCAACTACAAAGTATATAAACACTGCTTCAGTCAATCTTCGGGTTAGTTTATGAATTAAAAATCTGACTTGCAAACATCCTAATTGCCTTGGTGGTGGCTCAAGTAACCTCATTAGATCAGCCCCTACACTTTGTATTTACTGACTATCATTAGCTCAGCTTAAATCCCTGAACTAAGTTGCAAATTGTGACCACAAACCAAGTTAAATTCTCATCCCTAGACCATCGCACTATCTCCTTTTGACAGTCTAGATGCATCGCACCTCTCGTGTGCAGTAGGAGAGATGCATCCCTATTTCCCTATGTTACAGGTGTGATGATCAGATAAGACTGTTTCTACCTCCAGATTTTGGTTTTTCTTCACTCTCTTCAGCTTTATTCAGGCGTTTTGCTATCTGTGATCAATTATACCACTGTTGAAACTCCCTTCCTTTGCATTATTCAACCTCCATTGTACAAAGAATTGTGAATATTTTTATATATTTTTTTCCATTTACAGTTCTCCTTTATGAAGAAGTAGCTTAGTCGAATTGTCGTATTTTGATTTGGAAGTGTTACAAGTGTCGTTTTTAGTCAAAGAAAAGAATCCTCCTCTTTGTGATAGTTAATTACATGATTACTCTTGTATTTGATTTGAACTAATAGTATTTCAAGTGTCGAAAGTAGTTTTCAATTCAAAATCGCAAAGTGTCATCCTTGTCTTCCTTTCATTTTTTGAAAAGAAAATTGTTAGCACTATCGCTTTGAAAGAAAAGATAATTCAGATTTGTACTTAGCATTCTTTCTGCCATTCACACATTAAGAAAGCAGAAAACAATACATGCATGTGCATTTGCATTTAGACTGCTTATTTATTTTGATTTAGGATAGTGCATCTAGTGTGTTCTCTCTACTCTATGTTGAAAGAATTTTTCTTATCTTTCCTTAGTAGCTAGGATTTTCATTGCAAAAATAAGAGTAAACAATTGTTTATCATCTTAGATTGCATAATTAGGAATTGTATATCTACATCATGCGGTGAACCTTAAAGGAAAACTTCCTAAGAAAAATCAACTGTAAAATAAATTTCAATGAACATAAAAATTCTTTGGAACCTAACACACAACATTTAGAAGTCTAGGCTAGAGACGTATTCCAGTGTCGTAAAGCTTGGCAACTATCGCTTTCATCCTAGGTTGGGTGATTCCTCCTCTTTGAGACGAAAAGTGCCAGTACGAACTTGTGCTCCCACGTATCGTCGAGTATATATTGGGGGACCACAATAGGCTATATCCTTTATCCTTAGGAAGTCGTGTCTGCCGCCCTATCAATCGCAATGCACTGAACACAACATTCGGGAAGCTTGACTACCATACCGTAAAAAGTATTCTGCAGTTTTGCGATTGGTTTGGAAATCACTCTGTCTAGATTTCCAGAGTAGTCACTTTCATTCCTTTTTAGACTCCTTAAAAGAAAAGTTCCATCTGAGCACTTATCACTTCAGGCTCATTAAAAATTGGAGGTGACTAGAGTCATCTTTAGCTTTTTCTCGACTCGTAAAAATTGAAAAATCAAGTTATGTCAAAGCATCATAAAAATTATTTTAATCGAAATAACTTCATTGTTCCCTCATTGATCTTAGGTTGAGAAAACGGAGTCCATCAGCCAAGGATTTCCCCTTGGGGGAAATCCTAGTCCTTTCTCCTCTTGGGGAGATGTTGGTGCACCTGATATGGCCACATTGTCCCTTCCATGACTGACAATTGGCCTTCTCGACCTCTGTCATTCAAAGCACCATGATTCCTGAGCAATAAAATCAGCAACCAGATGATACTAGAGTTACCCCCCAACCTTCTACTTTGTTTATTTCTCGCTCTCCTTCTTCCTCTTCACTTGGTAAAGCTGGTAAACCTAAGGACCAAGTAACCGAGAAGAAGAAGAAAGGGAAGGAGAAGAAGAAGAAGGAGCCAATGGCAAAAAGGGGAAACTATGCATCGTCTAGCGAAAATCCACACACTGTATCGTCCAAACCTAAATCTCCATGTGTCATTTGCAAAGGGGACCACTATCATCGAGATTGTCCTTGCATCCCACAGATCTTAAGGGACTAGTATCCTCGTTTTCACAATCCGATGTCATCAACCTCTGATGATCATGTTGAGAGTACACCATCAACTAGTGAAAACGAAGTCAATGGACAGAAAGGAAAATATAAATTTCCTTGTAGACTGTGTGAAGGTGATCATGCCATCCACTATTGTTCTTTCCTAGATGAGGCTAAAAGAGTCTTGGATAACCATCCTGCTTCACTGCTACGGCTTCCTCCTGGATACAAGAAACTCTTGCCAAGTCCATCGCTAGTTGAAAATGTGACTGACACACCTTTGTGGTTAGTCAAAGCATCTATCATTGAAGATAAGCCCTCTGAGTCCACACCAGACCAAAGTCAACAGGTCGAGATGGCAGTCGACCCAGTCTTGTCTTAAGAAGGTCTACCTTCAGATGATACAGTCACCAAAGAGAATGAGAACGACACCGTTCAAATTCTCTTCATAAACACAGACTTCGATGAACATGGGGGAAATCTACCCATTCCTTTACCACAGGAAGGAAGTTTGTTAGATATGTATCAGGCCGTTTATTCTATCCCACCTCCAAGCAACCTAGTCATTTCCTTCGACTGGAATCTACTAGGCAGACCCCATCTACCATCTAATGTACCATTCTGAATCATTGTACAAGCTTACAGAATGGTCATGGTCAGTACTATCATAGATGAAAGGGCTTCTGTGAGTATCCTTTCCTCAACTACTTGGAAAGCACTTGGTTTACCATCACTTCTGCCTGAGATGCGAAATCTAACAGGCTTCGACAAAGGAACCAGTCGACCATTAGGGATCCTTCCAAATTTGCCTATAACTTTGAGAAGGAAAAGTGTCTACCTAAAAGTAATGGTAGTTCCAGGAACTTTAGATTACAATATACTCCTTGGGCATAACTACATTTATAGCATGGGAGCCATTGTCTCCTCACTCTTTCGAGTGATATGTTTTCTGCATGAAGGCTATGTGGTCCAGCTCGTAGACCAGCTTTCATTACCTGGCTCACACATAGCTAATAGTCAAATGCCATCCATAACTGGTGTTTTTGTGTAAGGAATGTCTCATCAACCTCCAATCCATCCACCTGATGAGTGTGAGTGATTCGGTAATTGTGACCGAAACCTAGGGGGCATGCGCCCTGGTCTGCTTCGACAGGAAAATCCCAGTTATAAGGTGGGTGTCCCCATAGGAATATGACTAGTCTGACACACCCCTCCATTTAGGAAAATGGGATTAGACTGGAATAAGATACCTCCATCAGAAGGTAAACCTTTCTTGACAGAGCAAGTGTTTTGTCTGCAAATTGAAAGGTAACCTGGAAACTCTACTTCATTATACATGGGGGCATGCAAACCGTTTTGCATGAAAGTGAAAAGTGACCATTTATTTTCTTAGTTTGTAGGTTCTTAACCCTTCAAACTCGTAGGATTGGTCGTTCCTAGCTTACATAAAGAAAGGATCCAGAGAAAAGTTTTGAATGGGGTAAGCTCCCTAAAAAATGAACATATCTATGAGACATCCTTATTATATGACTTGCATGAGCAGTTTTACACATTCAAGCTCGTTAAAAAATAAATCTAGTGATGAGCATATGTTCCACCAGAGTTTAAGCTCTTTAAAAAATGAACCCACCTTCAGTAAATAACCATTGTGATCACATTATTATCAACTTTTGAGCCTTGGTCGTGTTCTTACCATCACCTCCACTCTCTTTTAGCCGATCATTTGCCTCCATTTGATTGTTTACCCCTTTTGAGGAACATCTGCAACAAGTGATTCTGTTAGCCATCTTCTTTACACTTTCGTGATTGAAAAATTCCAAACCTTGCCTGGAACTAGCTGCTATCCAAAATATAACTCGTTCCTAAAAAAATGAGTCTCCTTTAATCTCTTTCCATCTAACTCATAAAATATGAAAAGATTGCCAAGAAATTGGCCTCTCCAGATCATTAAAGTGATCAGAAGTGGTATCCCTCCTCTAGATTTTAATCTTTTTGGACCTCAGGGATCATTACACAAAAAGATCGAGTGCTGGTCTTGTTTGGCTCATTAAAACTATCAAAAAGTCATCCCTTCCATATTATTTTATACTTTTTCGAACTTAAGGGATTATATTACGAAAAAGGATTACTGGAGCTTCCTTTCCAACTCTTTTCATACTCTCTAAAATTGAAAAAGACTGAGTTATCTTTGTCGTTAAACTCATTAAAAAAATAGCGACAAACTTGTCCATGCAGACAAGAATGAGTTTCACTATCGCTAAGCTCATTAAAACATAGTGACGGGTTTGCCTGAAGGGAAAATTATATAACAAGC
Organism: Pinus taeda; assembly: GCA_000404065.3. Lineage (NCBI taxonomy): Eukaryota > Viridiplantae > Streptophyta > Pinopsida > Pinales > Pinaceae > Pinus > Pinus taeda. Next base: position 51,319 of record APFE030363330.1, on the reverse strand, counting down.
ATATGTTATCCTCCTCAAGCTTGACAAAAATAAAGAGGTATTGGTCAGTAATGACTAGGGAAAATTTGGGAAGAAAACTTGAAGAAATTTTATTGGTAGCAAGTCGCTCTTGAACATGAAACTTTCACTCCATCACCATGATTGAGTAGGGTTGGGTTATTTTGTTCACCGGTCATGTCACCATTGGTCCACCATACCATCCATTTTTGGGGTTAATGCTACCAATCCATTTTAGTGTCGCTGATATGTTCAAGAGAAGTCCCCCAAAGAATTCACCAAACCAGCTTGTGTCTCATCCACTATAATACCTTCACGCTTCATTCTTTCATGACCACCACCTTGAACCTTGTATCATCAGATCGTTTTCACCTCCATGAAATCATTTCTTCCATTCCGTGTTGTAGATGTGGGATTCATCAATGCCGTCCTATGATGGGTCACTTCTTGGTGACATTGGCTCATTATCCAAGAAGTCAACCTAGGAACAACCCTTTCAGTACTTTGAAGCTTGCATACCTCAATGGCAAGTTTCTCACTTCCGGTGATAGGTTTACATCAATGGCCTTCGACCGAAAAATTTTGCATGGTGTTCGACACCAAGTCCCATTTTCACACCACGTGAATTGTACTGCAGTACCTTGAGGTTCATTATCATTATCGGTGATTCCTCTCATGCCTATTAACAGCTTACATCATTGGCTAGTAATCAGGCGATGTCTTTCCATGTTCGACTTCAGAACATCTTTTCACATGGATTGAATTGTACTTCGAGTGAAGATTGAATGAGTTTGAAGACCTTGGATCTAGTTTCATTCATCTGGGCTGCGATATATTCAGGAAAATAAAGACATCAAATGTATATCATAGTTGCATAGATAATCATCCAAGCCAAAGGATGATGGCTCTACCAGAATCATTAGTCTACCATACAGACAGTTGTCTGTCTTGTGTACATGAAAATGAATTTATAAAAGCTGGTCATGGGAATTCCTGCCTAAACTAGATCATGAAAATATTATAAAGATAATGTATTGTATTGCATCGTATTACAGGTCACCTTCTAGTTCGAAAAACTTCGGATCCTCATGATAAAGCATTTTACTCGACATCAAAAGATTTATGACCTCATGCTTTAGGGGGAAACTGTTATAGACATATTTGGGCACTGCAACCCCAATCACATATGTCCATAAACCAAGGGCTTCTAAGTCCCTAAAATTTTTGTTTCATACCCTAAGGGAACAAGGTCAGCTGGTTACATCATCTCCTAGAGGTTCTCCATGAAAAACTACTTAGAATTGGTCAAAACTGGACCATCTCACCTACTCCATGGTCAAAGTGCGATGCATCTCACCTAATGCACATGGGGAGTGTGATGCATACTAAAAAGCCCTTCTATTGGGTGTGATGGGCAGGAGTAGACAAATGGCAGAGATAGTTTGCAAGGTGGATGATCATAGAATCTTCTAGAAACTTCTCCTGTGACACTTGCCTCGCTGAATTGGCCCAGGGAAATTAAGAGATCATGAAATCTCCAAGTGGAATTGAGAACTATCAGAGAGAGGACACTAATCAAAATCCCAGAAGCTGACTCACCCATCTGAAACATCTATATATGGATCTCTCATCCTAGAGATCCAAAGGCTGGAATCTTATATTTTATAAGGAAGTGTTGTTGGTTTCTTTGTGGAACATCATAGTGTTGGGTGATCTAGCTTTTCATGAGTTGAAGAAGGGATTTCATGTTGGGAGGATGGGACTAGGTCAAATCAATGAGTTGTAATCCTCTCTTCTACATTTTCTATCAATAAAGCTATTTGAGTTTTCCTCCAAATTCTTGTATGTATGAGTTGATATATGAATTTGTGCGGTCAATATATATCTGATCCTATATTGTTTATGATTGTAGATATCTATTCTTTAATGGTATTATGTGGCTTTGAGTCTACAGGTGTTCTTTGAAGTGGGACAAGTGAGGAAGGAGTAGCAAAGATCTGTCAAAGGGGAGAGGAAACAGGCAAGGAACCAAGTGAAAAACAGAGGTTGGTACTCTCTACTTCTCTCTCATCTACTTCTCATAAAGGAAAATGCAAGTAACTATAGTTTGTTTGTTTCTAAGATAGCTACCTGTCTTAGTGGGACTAGCAGCTCTGAATGGACACTAGTTTTCCCAATAACACATGGAGTTTAGGGGCATGCAGAAACCATAACTTCCTCAATCATATCTCCGAAAATAATTCGAACATGGTTCTGAAATTTGGCTATGAATTTCATAAGGATTTTGGATCAAATGGATTTTAATTTCTGGTTTGGAATCTTCGCAGAAAAAATGTTATAGCCAAAATTCCACGATGACCCGTTTGAAGCACCAAAATCCTAGAATCCAAGGCTCTAAAATTTCTTCAAAACGTACCTTCAAACATGATCATAATTTTGTACCCTAAAAATGCCCCAACAAAAAAGAAAACTCTGTGCAACAGATCCTGCATTAGAAGCTCACGAGTGCTGTTATGCTTCTTACCCTGCAAAGCAATACCGAACCGAGAATATGCGCGGAAAAATACCGAGAACACAGAATATGTTAAGAAAATATACCCAGAACACAGAATAGAAAAGATTTTATTACTCAGAGAGAAATATTCACAGGCCTCTTCGAGGGAGCAACCTCCAATAGAGCAGATCTCGATTACAAAACAAGACACGATGCTCCTCGCAGGGAGTCTCTATCCTTTATATATGACTCCTACATGCAATACC